>JABFEP010000547.1:0-55099 GCA_013618265.1 Fusarium albidum
AGAAGGCATCAAAGCAGCTCTCCGGCATCTATTATTGAGGCGCTCGAGTCATTTTCTAAGGGAACAAAGGCAATAATGCATCAGATGGCACTATTGAAGTCTGAGAACCAGATCCTTCGACAGGCAAATGAGACGCTTAGTAAACGGCGCAGAGTCAAAAAAACTCTCCTTCGTAAAGGAGGGAAGATGACTCTAGATGATGGAAGGGGTGAAATTGATCAGAAGGACATTGATGCGCAGATAGTGGCCGAATCGTCGAGAAGTGGTGCTCAAGGAAGGTCGGCGCCGCCAAGGGAAAGGCGCTGTAGAACATGTGGTAAGACCGGTCATAACTCTAGAACCTGTCAGGTTGTAATTGAGACATCTGGATAATAGTATAGCGATTAGTTTTGATTGATTGAATGCTGTGTTGTGCTTTTATTCAAGTTCTTGCGTTGAAGGTTGGGAAAAGTGCGCCGCTCGCTTGTCTGCGCCGCTCGCTTATCATGTACGTTATATCTGGACGCTAAAATCCCTCGCCTGGTTTTTCCCGAGACCTAAACAGTACCCTTGAAAGGAAAACGCAGGTATCTATCTGCGAAACCTGGGGCGACTCAGACGAGGGACCGATAGGTCTAGACACGGCTGGCAACAAACATGCGCCCAAGAAACCCCCAACTTACAACTGCATAAGTGTAATAACTAGTTACGGATAGTTGGCTAATAAACGGCTTCAGGCGGCTCCCTTCCACCCACATCCTGGAGTAAATGCGAAAACCCCGAGGACACTGCTTGCTTTTAGTGGACTCCAACACGCTACAAGCGCTAGAACCGCCCACGTTAGCCCATGGACCCAACCTGCGACCTCATCCACTTGATTCAGGTCCATGCGGGTCGCTCCATCCATCCCTCGATCCAATCTTGCGCAAGGTTACTCCATACTTTCAACTTCATACCTAATCACCCCCTCCCCCTCGATCTTTCAGCCGGCCTCTTGTCTACTTCAACTCTCTTCTGCGGCCATCACTGCGTGCCAGCGACCAATCATCCAAGCACCTATCCTCCTAATTATAAATTCACCTCTACTACAGTACTCTTCTGCCGTCTCGCCTGCCTCGACCACCGCCTCTCTCAACGACTTCCCGCACGTTTGCGATTCCGCGACTTGGCCACATCCCATTACGCGAAACCCCCATCATCCGCATCAAGATCGACCGCAGCCCTGACCCCGAAATTTTGCGTATTTCGCCGAGTGTCACCTTCGATCCTACGATCTAGCGACGGCCGAGGGCGTTGATTCGACCGGGATTTCAACTTGATATCGCATCCACGCATTGCAATCTGAGCCAGCGTCAGTTTTCACGATCTTCAAGCCGTCTACCCATATTCAGCGACGCTTTGCCGCCCATAGTCCCGCTCCAGACCATATTGAACGATCCATACATCGCAATTACTCGAACAGCAACATCATTCCGGCCGGGCGATCTTGGTACATCGCACCCTCATCGCCGACGACCAAGCGGTCTATTCCAGGCGATGTGGTGGGGGAGGAGGACCTCGTGAACTAATTATCCGCCCGGGGATCGAGGTCAGAAGAGCTAAGAAGCCTCCTTGGGACACAAGACGCTGCGCGTAATCCGGGTTTCATGGTGTGCAGTTAAAGCCCGCCATTCCTCGACAGTTTGCCCTTGCAATCGTGTCCCCCTTCCGCCCTCTCTTGACTCGACTCTCCCCGCTTCCGCCCCTGCTCGCCAAGTGAGCCGCCTGCCATCCGCCATCCATCACCCATTCCCACAAAAACAGCATTGCACCGTACTGTCCGAGGCCGTGCCGGGGATGGATCCAAGATTTCCTGCCTCTCGCGAAGATCTGTATAGCCTACAGATGGAAGTTAAGCAGGTCCAGTACACCCAGAGCAACCATACCGAGCGACTATTGCGATTGGAAAAGCGGCAGGCGGACGATGCCGCGCTGAAATCAGTATGGAATTCTCCATTCCCTGGTGTTCTGAGCGGCACGCCTCAGACAGGTGAGCTATGTGTTCTTCTCGGAATACGGCTTGTGCCCTAATCGAGTATCCCAGGCCCCGTGGCAATCCCACACAATGACATGTTTGATGATTTGGATGAGCAAGGCGAGCAGCTTCTGGGTTCTCTCCACCTGGGCCCAGCAGAGGAAGAGCCAGTCCGCCGAGGTGCTGCTTCCCGGGCCAATAGCGTTCGGTTCGACGAAAGCGCCTTGCACGGCTCTAGCTGGGGCGGTCCTGGCAACCGCCACTCGGGCGAGTTTGGCCCTATCCGCCCCGGGAGCGGCCTCATGATGGAACGGTCACTCTCCCATAAGTCGGATGGAAGGCACAGCTCTGCCGGACACTCGGTACACTCGCATCATTCTGTCGCCTCGGGCCGCGCCAGTAGTTTGGGCCTCGACAACACATTTGCGGTTGGAGACGATGACAACGACTCATTCGCCATTCCTGGGCCCCCTCCCGCATTCTTCATTCTGGGAACAGTTCCATCCATTGTGCGATGCTGGCTCACCCCCAACTTTGGACACGCTACCTTGCTTTATGCCGACGTCTGCAGCGGCTCGCAGAAATCCGTGGTCGACTATTCTCTGCTCAGAGAGCTGGAGCTGGAGGACGAGATCCAGCGAGACGTCGATGGCAGCCACCGCGTGAGGTTGAATGTCTACTTTGTCGAAGCTGTTGTCACTCATCACAGCAGCCGCTCGAGTAGCCCCAGGGGTCCGGTCCCTTCGATCACTGTGTTCTTCGAGGTTTCTGGGATATCTGAGCAGGCTATCCAGAGCGTGGATCGAAAGGCAATTCGGATCTACCTGGGCAGTGATGCTCTAAGAGCACACTCGGCAGATATTCTGTTCTCCCAGAACACAATGACCCTCTACAGCGACGAGCGAGAGCGACTCCAGGTGCCTTTTGTGCGCCCGGAAGACGACGCCACGTTTCGCAACATCTGCACCTCCAATGTGGTTCCCGAGAAACCCAAGCTGAACGCTACCGCTGCGCCGTTCGTTTCGGGTGACATGGGCCAGGCCAGTCGAGAGAGCATTCCAGACATGGAACCTGTCCATCAGGGGGAGGATGAGTCCCGGAGTGAAATGTCACCAATGGCCGCCAGCAAGCCTCCCGGTTCTCGCGGTAGCTTGTCCGACGCCGAGGCGGAGATTGAGAAACCTGGTAGCGCCGCCAACAGCGCGCCGGATGTCGCTAAAGAAGGATACGGTGGGCAGGCGCCATCTGACGCAGCTCGCCGAGAGCCATCATCGGGCATCTGGGGATCATGGCGTCATGGACCTGGCACTGGGGCGGACGGCTCGCAGAGAGAGAATGGTCTTTTGAGCGGCTACCAACCGGCTGGCCGGGGTCGTAACATGAAGGTCCTGAAGCCTCAGAAATCTGGCTTATCGTCGGCAAGAACAGGCGCCTCGTATGAGCCTCCGCCATCGTTCAAGGGAGCTGGAGATGGTCGACGCAAGAGCCAAGCCAGCATCGGAGAGAACGGCGCGAGCCCTGTCACCCGATGGGAAATGAAGCGAGTGGCGAGCATTAGCGGTGAATCAAAGCCGCAGCCGCAGCCGCAGCCTCTTGCGGTTCGCGAAGTGCGCAATGCCAATGTATTGCCCAGGTCGACGAACCCTGTTGGAGGTGCATCGGCGTTTTCATGGATGACACCAACATCAAAGCACAAGACGACTGCAGGCTCAGAGTGAGGAGCTCAATAACGAGTTTCTATTCTGGCTTTATTGGTGTCTTCTCCCTCCTTGGTGTCCTTCGATTCGAGTTATCGTTCTATGATAGCTCTGCTCTGAACAATGGGAGGATGGGATACTGTCGACTAGAGACAGAGAGGGTTAACATTCTGGGATTGAGGCAAGCTCTCCCGTGAACACAGGGGAATGATGGTAATGGCGAGGGTGAAATGAAAATAACTCGAGCAGAAAAAAAAAAGAGCAAAAACAATGGATCTTTCACATCTAATTCCTCCGACCTTCCCCATGGCAGGTTAGCCCCAAGACTCGTCACGAGTCATGAACTCGCTGTGCCGTCGAAAAGAAGTCAAAATGCTGTGCAGTTGCTGCATGACGTGATTAATGTATTAACTATGAGGTCGTCAATATCTTTGTAAAGAGCGTCTGTCTGGAACTAATACTTAAACATGCAGCCAAGACTTTACCTAGTTAGGAAGGGGTCTTACCTATATAGGAAGTATAGATCGAACGGTTAGTTAAGGGTGTCGATGTTATCGTTTAGGTAGTCGTGCATGATGATAATGATATATGCTTAAGGCACCTAAAAAAGGGGCAAAAGGCCTCCTAAAAAAAGTTTAAAATAAAAAATAATAGCCTACACCCCGGCCAGCTCCTAGCAAACTCAAATTAATAAAGGCGCCTTAACCTAGATAGCCTCATTGACGCAATAGCTGCCTGTAGCTTAACCCAACTCTATCCAATGAATACATTGCCTCTAGGCTAGCTAGAAGGGGTATAAAAGCCTAGGCCAACCTCCATTCCTCCCACCTAGTCACACTTCGTGCATGTAAGTGTTAGTCTGCACCTTCCACTCGGCTCTTTCAACACAACCGGATCTTGCCCAACAGAAATCCCATCTTAAAACGCCCGGAAAATAAGCAACGTCCATCATTACAAGCCCGCCCTTCTGCATCACCTTGTTTCTTCTGGCGATGCAACCATCCTCGACTCTCCTTCGTCCTCTACACCTTGCTCGAGGATCCCGAGCTTTGACAGTGACCACGACCTTGACCTTGGGCAGCGCCTTCTATCGCAACCGGCTTCAGGTTCGGGCCATGTCTTCTTCTTCTTCGTCTTCGGCGCCGCCGACACAGCTGCGGTTCAGTGAGTCGTCTCGTCATGGGGGGATGATGACGCTGGTAAACTGACATGCATGATAAAAGAGAACCCACGGATATTGTACGTGGGATGCGTTTTTATACAACAGTGCAAAAAAGCAGGCAATGAATGGCAGCAGAGCTAACGCTTCTCCTCCGATAGCGTCTGCGATATGCAGGACAAGTTCCGCAATGCCATCCACGAGTTCGACAAGGTGTACGCCTCAACCCCCGAGCCAACATACCATCATCCATGCCCAAACCAGCTGACAACATGCTCTCTCACTCCCAGCGTCCTCACCACACAAAAGCTCCTTAGCTTCTCCAGAGTCCTCTCCATCCCCGTCGTGACCACGACCCAGACCTCTGCCAAGCTCGGCCCGACCGTGTCCTCGCTCGCCGACCTGCTTCCCGAGCCGCCTCACGACAAGACCCGGTTCTCCATGGCCATCCCCTCCGTCACCGAGACTCTGCCGCCGGGCTCCGAGATCGCCCTCGTCGGCATCGAGTCCCACATCTGCATCACCCAGACGGCGCTCGACCTACGCGACGCGGGTCACATGGTCTACGTCATCGCCGACGGTGTTTCGAGCTGCAACGCTGGCGAGGTCGGCATCGCCCTTGATAGATTGCGCGCCGAGCCCGGCATCACCGTCACGTCGAGCGAGAGCTGGATGTACCAGTGCGTGGGGGATGCCACGCACCCAGGATTCAAGAGCGTCGTCGGTTTGGTCAAGGCATCAATGGCTGATACCAAGACGGTCTGGCAGTCCTTGCCTCCTCGTGGTTCCCACATCTGAGCTGTGTGGGCTGGAGCAACATCAGATCAACGAGACCAGACGGACGATCACCGTCATGGCGGGGCAGTGATGTGGGGTGGGGTGCACCAATAAAAGGTGAGTCGGCGCCGGGTGATGCCTGGCATTTCGGATGATTCACTGACGGTGCTTGTTTCTGAACTAGAACGATTCCAAATATCATGATATGTATTTATAAAACAGTCTAGCCTCGTGTAAATGCAATGGAGTGCTTTTCCTTTTTCCGGTATCTATCTACATCAAACTAATAAGCAAGCAGCGGCTAAAGTCAAAACTCCCTCTCAACTCCGCCCAATAGTCTATGCACCACCTCACCACCTCTTCCATCTCGCCCATTCTCCGTCACCGAGTCGCTTCCACAGACGACTCTTCACTGATTAATCAATCGCCTCTCGAAATGCCCCCGGCTAAGCATTAACCTCGGCAAACCATGTCCGCAGCAGCCCTGCCAGCGCGCTCGGAAGCTCCTCGAGATGGTGGACGATGAGATAGTACTGGAACGGGAACGTATCCAAGTATCGCTCGATAACCACCCGGCTCTCCGCGCCATCTCGCACAAACTTGGCCTCCTTGAGCTCGAGCACGCTGTCTCCCTTCTTGGCGCCCGTGTCGTCCATGATGATGAAGACGATCATGATACGCTCCTCCATCGCCTCGCGCAACAGCCGCCGGATGCCATCGTGGGCAGACGAGGGTGTGAGCCCGTCCGACAGGATCAGCGCCAGCTGCCAGAGGTCCAAGCCGCCGCCACCGCCGCCGCCCTGCTGCCGAGCCAGCCTGAAGGTCTCGATTGTCTGCTTAATGAGCAGGGCAATGTCTGTTCGGTCCTGGGAAAAGTTGAACTTCTGCAGCACCTTGGCGCCCGCGTCGGACGCGAACGGCTCCGTCAGGGCGTGAGCGGTGAAGACGTCGCTGCCGAAGCCCATGACGCCGACCTGCCCTGCCTCCAGCATTGTGAGCGACCGCGACACCATGACGAGGGATTCCATGGCCAGAGTTCCCGAGGACGACTCGCCCATGCTCTTGCTGTCGTCGACGCAGAGCAGGATCTGGTAGGTTCGCTTCGTCGGGATGCTGCGCCGCATCCAAATCTTGTCCCGCTTGTAGCTTGACGCGATGTACGGGATGATGCGCTTGATGTTGAGCCGCTTGCCGGTGCGGAAACCCCCTGACAGCTTGGTCGACTGCGACGGCGTGAGGATGAGTCGCAGCTGAGAGGTCAGAGCCAGGGAGAGAGAGTGCGTCTTGGTTTGGAACTCGGCCCACTGCTGCATTGACTTGCCAAAGTCTCGGAGTGGTCGTTCATCCGAGATGTGCGTCGTGGAGAGCTGGGTAGACGTCTCCTGGATCTGCGCCTCTTCCTCGTCGTCTTCCGCCAGCTGGGCTTCTTGCTCCGGTGGCGTGAGCTCGCGATTGTAGTTGCCCTGCCGCGTCTTGACTCCGGAGCGAGTGTCATCTTGGTCCTGGTCCTTGTCCTTGTCTTGCTTATTGGCATCTGGTGCTTCTGCAGAATCGGCAGTGTCCATCTTATCAGGGTCTTGCTCGGCCTCTTGGTCCTCGTCCTGATCCATCAAGCGGCTCGATGAGTCTTGTTTCTCCTCATCGATTGCCATTGACTCGTCGATAGGCTGCACCTGGTCGTCGTCGGCCGTCCCCATGGCTTGCGTGTCTGCCGCGGCGTTGTCGTCCTCCAGATGCTGGAACTCTCGGCGGCTTTGATCGGCGTCGGGGTCTTGTGGAGCATTCTGCTCGTTGGGGTCTGAAGGATCAGCGGCATCTTTGATGTCCTTCTGCTGCCGGTGCCATCGTTCCAACGCATCGCCCAGCTTCTTGAATGGGTCGCTCCGTGCCGACTCTGGGTTGTTGTCTTGCTCTTGCTCGGCCTTGTCCATGATTTCCTTTGACCTTGACATGGATCCCTTGTTTCCTGCGCTTGTATCCTGATCTGCGCCAGCCTCTCCCATCTCGCCGTCTTCCTGCTGAGCGGCGTTGTTCTGGAATTTTTCGTCAAGGTCCATTGACTCGGCGTTCTGGTCTTGGCCAGAGCTCTTGACGTCGCTCGGAGCCGCATTATCGGTATCGGCGGTGGCGGTATCCTGCGGTGGTTGAGTGTCGTCCGTGGCATCCTCTTGCTCCTCGGCCTTCTCTTCTTCTTCAGGCTGCACGTCTTCTTGGATTTCGTCCTTGCCGCCAGCCTTCTCCTCGGCCGTCTCGTCTTCATCTTCCTTGATCTCGGCGTCCTCGCCAGCCTCTTCTTGCAGCTGCGCCTGGGCAGCGGCGTCGTCCGCCTCCTCCTCCTCGTGATCAGCCATCTCCTGGTCCTCGGGCTCCTGCTTCTCCTCTTCGATGTCTGACAGTGCGTCCAAGTCATCGCTGTCAGATGCTGATTCATGGTCATCGCCAAGATCCAGCTCCATGTCTTCGGGGAGAGCCAAGGTGTCGTTCTCCTGCGCGGTCTGCTCCTGTTTGTTCATCTCCTCCTGTGTCTTGACGTCCTCCTCTTCGGCACCGACATCCTCCGCGTCCTGCTCGCCAGAGTCTTCGACGTCTGGCTGGTCCTCGCTCTCCTGTTTCTGCGCATCCTCGTCTGCGGCCATCTGCTCGTCGTCCGTCTTCTGGCCCTTGGCCTTCTCCCCTTGTTGGTCCTTGTCTGCTTTGTCCTCGTCATCCCCATCCCACATTTTCTCGTCTACGGCTGTAGGATCCAAGTCATCAACCTCTCCGGCTTCTTCATCCATCTCATTCTCCTCTTCTTCTTCATCTCCTTTCTTGGACCCTTCCTCGTCATCTTCAGCTCCGTCAACGCTGCCCATATCTCCCTCGAGCTCTTCATCCGCCATGTCAACGGCGTCCTTTTCGTCTTCCATCTCGCCACTCTCTTCCTTGTTGGCTTCCTGCGCAAGCTCGGAGAGATCTTCGTCCGGTTGAATATCCTTGCTGATGTCTTCGGCACCTTCTCCGTCACCAAGGCCGGTTCCGGATTCCACTTTTCCTGACTCGCCCGAGATTTCATCTGATTTCTCATGGGGAGTGCAGAATCCTTGGGAGGCAATCTGGGTGAAAGCCTTGGTCAAGTTGTAGGCCATGTGTGCGATCGCGCCGTGGATGTCGATCGTCTGCATCAGAGACTGCTGGCAGAATTCGACGTATTCCGTTAAGATTGGGTTCGCGATGGCCATGAGGCTCATGGCCGCCTGGCTCAGGTGCTGTTGGTCCAGGGCGAGGTTCTGCATCATTTCAATACAGCTGCTGACGCTTCTCTCGACTTCCCCTATACGAAGCTTCTTGAACAGGCTGACGAAGCCATCGCTGTGCGTGGTGAGCCAGGCCGGCTCATCCTCCTTGGTTGGAATATCCCGAGCTGTTTTCTTGGCGCCCTCGACCGCAACGAGGATCTTGTCGCAAAGGGTCGAGACAGCGTTGGCAAAGCTGGTTAGTTCAACATGGCCAACCTGGACGTCAAGACTCTCCTCTGTTGTGTTGGTCCAACCGCGCAATTGTGCAAGCACAAATGAGAGCTCTGGCAGCTCTGAGATCAGTTCTTCGATCGCGTTCCGGAAGCTTTCCAAATCGCTCGAGAACTTGGTTTCTGCCAAGACGGCTGCCTCCGATGACAGGCGTTCTGGAAGTTGCCTGAGACCCAAAGACTCGGTCTGAAGCAATTCGAAGCGACCAGACCATGATTTCAACTGTTCTGTGACCGTGGTATGCTTCTTGTCTCCCATCTTCTCATGAATCTCAATCAAGCGAATAGCGAAGTGGATAATCTGAATAAGCCAAGGAAGTAGTTGCGTCCAGTTGGATCGTCTTGTCGCTCGGGTTAGAATGGTGTTGTCAGTGATTTGACCCAAGTTACCGAACAGCTTCGTCGATGTCTTGAGCGATGACAGCGAAGAGGCTCCAGCAGAAACGAACTTTCGCTGGCTCAGAAGGAGACTGAGTAGGCCTTCAACAAAGCCAATACTTCGGCCAACCTCTGCGCTTGTAAGATCCTCAGAGTGCTCCCTGGCGGCTGCTCTGGCTTTTGGAGCAAGGTCAAGGATCTTGTGCAAGTAGTAGTCGATCGCGTCGGCTGGCGCACCCTCAGCAAGCTCCACGGGCTGGATCGACGACAGCACGATAGATAGTGAATCTTGTTGCACCAGCTTGTCCTGTCCGAGGTTGTACTTCAAGCCCATCTGTCTCAGGTCGCGCAGAGTATCTGCAAGTAACTTCCGTTTTCTCGTCTTCAGATGTTTGATCTGGTCCTTGTTCTCGTCCGTCAGGAATGGCGGGGTTTCCTTCCGAAGCTCTGCCATCGACTCGCTGAGGCTGGAAACGAATTCGTCCACGATCTGTGGGACCCTGCTGGTCATCTCGGGAGAGCTTGATACCTTTTGCATGACCGAGACTGTCTTGGAGACATTGGCGAGCCGTCTATGGCCGTCCATCCACCCGGGGATGATGGCATTCAGCCGAGAGAAAGCCTCCGAGGGGATCTCATCAGGCTCATGCGTCTTCTGTGAATGCGCCTGGCGGTGGATTTCTTCGTCGGGAAGGCCTTGCTCAATGATCTGTTTTGCCTCCTGACCCAAGATACCTCTGAACTTTCTCACCAGCCGGAAGAGTTTCTGGTGAGACTTGCGAGCGCTCTCCCGGAGGGCGTTGATGTTGGTGTCCCTCCAGCTGGCCATGAGTAGCACGTCTTTCATCTTCTTCTGGATTGGAAGGCGTCCTCTCTCAATCGCCTCATCCATCAACTTCTCATAACGTGCATAATATTGGATAAAGTTGAAGAGCGAATGCAGGATGACTTGAAGGTTCGGATAGTCCTCGGTGAGCATCTTCAGATGGCACTGAAGCTGCCTGAGCAGAGAGAGACGGGCCTTGTACTGGCCAATAATGGAGGTTGAGAAGTACATCTCCAGGCTCTGGATGAGAGAGGCGGCGTATTCTTGCATCTCATCGGGTTTGTCCACCAAGGCAAGAGGGACCGCGATGACAACTTGGTAGGCCACGAACCACCACGAGTAGGCATCGTTCTGGCACTTGTTCTGCTCCATGTCGAAGAGATTGGCCCATGTCGACAGCTCCAGCCGTCGCCAGCGGATGACGGTATCAGTGAGCAGGTTGTGCAAAGCCAGAACGCCGTGCACCTTGCTCGCCCAGCCTCCGAATTGCCACTCGTACACATGGCTGTGTAGATATTCGACCTTGGGCAGGATCTTGGCGAGCGGTTCGGTGTAGACAAGCTCGAGGACCCTGTCACAGGCCTGGATGACGTCGGCCAAAGGCTGCATGTGGCCGATTTCATCCACAAGCTGCAGCTCACGGAATCGGGCCTTGATCTTGTGGATAAGAGCAACAAGTTGACGAGCCTCGGGGACGTTTGCATCCGTGTAGAAACTGTATGACTTGCCCACGGCGGAGGATGCCAAAGAATCCATCTTGTCGTTCAGCAACAGCAAGGTGCCGGCGAGCATCTTGCCTGTCAGGGTGCGGTCTATGTTCTTGTGATCGATGGTTTCAGACACAATCCTGTGGCCCACAGATTGGCAAACCTCCTTGAAGGCCACTGGAGGATCCTGCCGATCAAGGAAAGTGTTCCTGTGAATCTGCGCAACTCGTAATGATTGGTCGCGGACTTCATCTCCTCTCTTGGCCAAAGCAGCTTTGGGTGCTTCGGGCGCTTCCTCGTCGTCAAAGGTTGGGAACAGCTCGTTGAATTCTTCCGCGTCAACCTCTTCTTCGTCTTCCTGGGCACCTCGGAAACGGTAGAGGCTTCCCTTGGCAGCCTCCTCTTTGCGATCCGCCTCGAGTCTCTTGGTCCATTCATCGTAGAAGTTGTGAAAGCTTTGGAAGACCATCTCTCGAGCTTTGGGTTGCACATTGCCAATGCCTTCAACACTGACGACGGCACCCATATATGTCAAGAAATCGAAGCTTCGAGAGGAGAAGTCGCCATTGATTTGATTCCACATGGCACCACCGAGGAAAGGTGTGACTTTCAAAAGCTCTCCCGAGGCAGGCGCAAGTTCACGAGCCGAGGTGGCATCGCAGAGCGACAATCCGATAATGAGACATCGCAGAAGGTTCGAAGTTGGCCTTGTCATGTCCTGGTATGCCTCGAAGCGGGCCGAGAGCCGGTCGAGAAGTCTGAGAACATTCTCTCTGACGAGTTGGAGCTCTTCCGCCGCTCGAGACGGATCAGTGTCCAGAATTTGCAGGGCTGAGGACAAGGTAGGCCCGGTAATGACCTTGAGAACGTTGGAAAACTCAGCATGTAGCCGGCTGAGCTCCGACTGTTCCGGTCTGTAGATAGGCCGAACCTCTTCGGGGAGCGGGCCAAGGCCAGTGGTCTCTTGCTCGAGTAGGCGGATGCGCTCATTCGTATCTTGTCCCGTGAAAAGTTTCTCGGACGATCGCAGCGTGTCCGTACGGTCGTTGAGGAGGGCGTGCATTTCCTGGAGGAACTCATGTTCCATCTTGGGCCGGCTCTGTGGATCAAAGACGCGGTCTGGGACGTACAGCTTGACGGTTCCAATGGTGAACTGGATCCATGCAAATGCTGAGAGGGGAGCTTGCCGCCGGGTATCTCGTTGCGCGGTGGTCAGGGCCTTCAGAACAGGCACAAAGTGTTCAGTCACGATCTCCCGGAAATGCTCTGTTTCGATACCAGCAACAAGATCGTTGAAAACATGGGAACTGGCGGACGGGTTTGCGGAGTCCTGAGAAATGACATTAACGGCATGGAGGACAGCCTCTTTAAGGTGTTCTCCATGGGCACTGAAGACTTCTAAAAGAAGCTTCAGGAGAACGCCATTCAGCCTTGAGAGGGGGTCCACAACAAGGTCGGCGCTGAGTTTCGCAACCTGGCGCCCAGCGATAGGAAGCTCGGCTTCAAGCAAGGCCAAAGAGCTCAGGCGGACAGTCCCCAGGGTCTCCATCTTGGACCAAAAGGAAACCGCGAACTTGCCGTCCCAGAGGAACTGGTTCTGGTACACCAAATTCTCCACCGATTGTAGGAGCGCTGCCTGGCGATCAGAGCTGGCAAACATCATTCCAGCTCTTGTCGGCACATCAGATACGACCTGAAGTTCCTGAGCAAAAGGGTTGAGCTCAGCTCCCGGGGTCAGAGACTTGAGCATTGAGACCTGGCGGAGCGTTTCGAACTCATCAGCCAAGAAAGGCGTAAGTTCGACCTCCTCGGTCCCGATCCGGGCCTCTAGGGATTGAATTTCGGCAGTCAGGTCCTGGAGGAGGCCATCGGCATTGGGAACGTCTCTCCTAAGGATACCTGACGCCGTCTCGAGTGTTGTCATGGCCTTCGATAGATCCGAGATTGATGCGCCTGCTTTCCATCGCAGAGCATCAAACCGGGAGCCCAGCTTTTCAAGCTCCAAGGTTCTGTCCAAGATGGCCTTTGTAGGCAGGGGAGTTGGTCGGAAAATGTGCCAAAGAAGTTCCATGCTCAAGCCAGTAGAAAGCTTGAAGCCGGCAGTAAAGTCCTTGCCCAGCCTGTCGAGGAGATGGGTCACGAAATCTCGCTCTTGGCCACCGTTTGTTGCGTCAAGATGCTTCTGCAGGAGGTTCGCACCTTGTGCCAGATGTGCTTGAAATTTGGCCTCGTCAAAGTCGGAGTCACTGGTAAGCCTTATGGTTCGTTCGACATAACGCACCATGCCTCGAAGAATCTGGACTCTTAGCGCCCACGAGTCAAAGGACTCAAAGTTGAACCCAAGCCAGTCTCTCATTGCAGCGATCGTGGATGTCAAGAATGAAGCAAGCCTTACTGTCGAGTCCTTGGACACGGCAGCGACGCGGTCACTGACTAGAGATCTCTGAAGCCGGCTGAGGGAGGTCAACTTGTTCACTTGAGCCTGGCGACGTTGCTCATCGAGGGAGTTTTCGAGGTCATAGAGGTCGTGGTAAAACTCAAGGCATGCACCGAGCCATCGCGCACGGTCATGTATAGGCAAGAGCTGCGTGATTGGATAGTTGTTGAGAGGATGTAGCGGTTGGGTCGAGTTCAATCCAGCAGGAACCAGGAGGGAACTGTATAGGTGAGAGATGGCATTGACTCCGTCAGAGCCATTGTTCGAGCGCAGGAAGGCCAACAACCTTTCTACGCTGCTAGAGAGAGCAGCCTTCTGGGCAGCATTTTTCGGCAAGCTGTCAGCAAAGCGAGGAAGAAGAGGGATATCCGCGATCGAGAGAGCTTCAAGGGCAGAGTCCACGATCTTGACTGATGCGCCAGCCTCGGTAACTGAGCCGGCAATCTGTTGAGAAGTGTTGTATCGTTGCACAGTGCTCTCAACGCCCGCTACTCGGCTGAAGCAGGCGTCACGGGCAGGAGGCGGTGTGTGGATATGGATCTCCACGGCACGGTTCCTCATGGCTCGTGACAGCTCGCCATATCGGGGGTCCGTTGTCAGGAAGATGCGGAAGTCGGGATGAGGTTCAACAACCCTGGGTTCTCCGCCAGGTCCGCAGTGTTCATTGATGCTCAAGAAGCCATTCGGTTCGAGAAGAGAATTCAGCCGATCCAGGACAGAAGCATTGCACATGTTTGCGTTGTCAAGAACCAGCCACTGGCCCATCTGGAGAGCCTTGACAATGACTCCGTCTAGCCATTCGAAGCGTGGGTTCTCTGACACCAGGGGGCCATGGAGAAGATCAAGGGCCTTGGTAAGTGCCTTTGCCACTTCAGATTGCCGAGGAATACTACCCAAAAGAGCCTCAACGCAGGTCTTAATGGCGGGCAAGGAGTCCACCTCGCCGGCGAAGCTACCAAGCAGGTGAAGCAAGCGCAGGGCGTCATCAGGAACATCGCCCGGGATAGCTGACATGATAGAATCCTGCAGCTCATGTTGCAAGCCTCGAAGCGTGGCGTTGACCTCCCGTAGAGGGTCGGCCTGCTCGAACCCACCGACCAGATCCATAGTGTCGATATCGGCGTTCATGGGAAAGACAACGAGGGACTTGCCAGCCAGCGCGGCCACATGTTCCAGCAGAACGGACTTGCCATAGCCCGACGGGCTGCTGAGAATACATGGAATATTCTGTTTGACGCAGATCATGAGCGACTCTAGTTCTGAGAGCCGGGGAACGATGTCGATGTTGGGAAGTCGCTCTGGCTGTGAATTCAGATGCCTATCGAGGAGAGCCAGACCGACTTGACCGAAAGCGGGGTTGACATCGTGATACAGACTGTGTGATCGGGGGGGTGTGCCGGAAACGAGGGTGAATAGATCGTTGATCTCTTGACGATCTCGTTGGGTTCGGAAACGTTGCCTAACGATAATGTCCAGGAAGTCCTCCGCTTGAGCGCTGTGAAGCAGAGGATCAGGAGAGTCAAGGAGCTTCAGCCAGCGAAGAACGTCGCGCAGGTTGAATTCCCAGGGGCTTCCCTGAGACCCAAAAGCCCTCTCAATGGCAAGCTTATGGTCAAGCTGAGACACAAACTGGATCAATTGGCTGATCACCGGAGCCGAAATATTTGGATAGTTGTGCGCGGCGATCAAGTTCAGATCATCATCCGAAAATACATCAGCGTAGACAACGATGAAACGGTTGACGAAGGAGCTAGGCAGTCCCTTTCGGCCGCCGCCTTGATGATGGGGATTTTGCGCCGCGAACAGGCGGAAGTCTGGGTGGCGCTTAAAGACTTGGTCGAGCTCAGAGACGTAGACTTCACCTCGGTGGTCAAGGCAGGCGTTGAGGCCCTCGAGGACCGACTGGGAGGCAAGGTTCATCTCATCCAGAAGCACCCATTCACCCTTTTGCATCGCCTGGAGAAATGGCGCGTCTCTCCAGGCGAAGTTTCCGGCCTCGGCCCCTTCTACTGGAACATCAGTACCGAATAAATCCATCAAATCGGTTTGGTCAGAGAGGTTGATTCTTGTGAGTGGTTGGCCGCACGCCTGTGACAAGGCAGCAACAAGGGTTGTCTTTCCAACACCGGGGCTTCCTTCGAGGAGAATTGGCTTCTGCATTTGAAGAGCTCGAAGGACTCTCATTGCGTTCAGGCGTGTAGTAGGTGCATGAAAAGCAAAGCCGGGGTCAGCGACGCCTGTAGGCGAACGCGAGATGCTGAAATGTCCGATTGTAAGAGCCGTCTCGTTCATCGACAGCTCCGGGTGCGTCTCGTATACGCTAGACACATCCTTGCCGATAAGTTCGCTCAGATTGTCCAGGCATTTCTGTCGTTGCTGGTTGATGGACTTCGGATCAGTAGCCAGTAGAGCAGATGGGTTAGCACCAATGCTGTCGATGAAGATCGTCGAAGCACCGTGGACGAGTGAGATAACGGGGTCGTCGGACTGAAAATTGTTGATGAATTGAACCCAGACAAGGATCTCTCTGACCGAGAAAGGAGCAGTAGCCATGGACCTGAATGTTTCTCCGAACCAGGCCGCAAACTTGACAATGACATCGACCAGTTGCTTGGAGTTTCCAACAAGCTTCGTCCTGACAATCTCGTGGATATCTTCGCTCTCTGAAAGGGCAGGAACCCATATCTCTGTGAATCGATTCCGCAGCGCAGGTGACAGTTCTTTCTTTCCAAAGTCACCACCGGGGTTCATGGTGGCGAAGAACTGGAACCCATCAGCTCCGACGACAAAGGAGTTGTCGATTCCCTTCTCCGCCAGCAGAAGTGTCCTCGACGGCTCAAGCACGGAGTTTAGGCGCTCCAGAACGGAGTCATCGGCGAGAGAGATTTCGTCGAGCAGAAAGAAGTTGCCTTCCCTCATAGCTTCGACGAGACTACCGTCTGCCCACTCGAACAATGCTTTGCTTCGTGCCTCATTAGAGCTTATCCGCTCTCTGACAGAGTCCGGGATGTTACTGGTGGCGGAGGAATCAAGAGCTTTGTATCTTTCCATGCGCTCCTCGACTCCTCCAGATGTGTCCAAGGCAAGTGTCTGCAAGACAGTCCTCAAGTCGGCATCCAAAGCGTCAACGATGGCGGCACGGTTGCGAACCGGCCTCTGCGAGCCGATGAGGTCGCCCGTTTCCGTATTCTGGTGGGCATTGACAATGTGAAGCTCCTTGTCCAAAGCCTCCGCGAGTAGTTGGCAGACAGTAGTCTTTCCGCAACCAGTCTCGCCGACCAGAAGCACGGGCTCGTTGTTTCGCAAAGCTCGGGCAACGAGGACATAGAGGCGTCGCATTGCATGGGTCCACACTACTCCCTGGCTGTTTTCCTTTCGGCTCAGTTCCTTGAGTTCAGGGGCGGTGGTGGCGGAGTACAGATCCTGAGGATCAATCTTGACTTTGAAGACCTTCTCAATGACTTCTTTGACAGCGATGCGCTCCTCCGCGTCTCGGACCCTCTCTGCCAACAACATGAATCCATGAGCGGCAATTTCTTCACGTGTATCGGCCTCTCGTAAAGCCCATCGGAACAAGTCTCGAAGAGTCGCGAAACTATCTTTCTGCTCGAATAGTCGACTAGTCTGTCGCAGTCGAGAGAGTTCTTTGTAAACAGTCACGATTCGTCGGCAATCGGGAGGAGAGGTGTTGCGGCTCCTTTGTTGCAGGATAAACTCCAGTTCGTCTTCGGGGATGTCGTCAAAGTGCAGCTCTAAAAATCGGTTGCGGAACGCTCTTGAAAGCACCTTTCTACCACCATAGAGGCCAGGAGGATTTTGAGTCGCAAACAGGATAAAGTTTTCGTGGGGTCTTACAACTTCCTGGGTCTCGGGGATCAGGAGTTCGCGGTTGTCGTCCAAAAGACGGTTGAGGGCTTCAAGGACATCCGTCGGGGCCAAGTTCAGCTCATCAAGTACGATCCAGTGGCCTTGACGCATGGCTTGCACGAGAATACCCTCTTGAAAGCGCAACTTTCCGTCTGACCCAGACACGTATGTGCCTAGATACTCTTGAAGGTCGGTGTGCTCGTGGTTGTTGATACGTACAAACTTGTTGCCTGTAAAGTTTGCAAGGTACTCGATCATGCTTGTCTTTCCGGCGGATGTTGGGCCTTGGATCAGAATGGGGAAGCGTCTTGTGGATGTTGCTCGGACAAGGTTCAGGAGATTGCGCTCCACGTAAGGCGTAATGATATAATCGTCCCTCTCTATCGGAGTTTCGTTGCCTTGAAAGAGCCAATATTGTCGATCTCGGCTCTTGTTCTTGAATGGCACATACTGCTTGCCGTCGTTGGGGTGCTTCGGCGCCTGGGAAAGCAACGACAGGGCATGGCCGTGTCTTTCAAAGAGATGGTGAGAAATAAGGGGCAAAAGCATTTTTTCGGAATCCCGGTCAAGGAGGGTAAGGAAACCCATGGAGAAGCCTTCGTAGAGTGCCCGACGCACACCGTAGTATGGGGCGATGGTATTCACATAACTCAAGACACGAGTCAGTGTTCGAAGACTGAAGTGAGGGACTTCACTCGCTCCGTCAACCAGCCTCTTCTCCTCGGCTAACCGCTTTGTGTTGAGATAAAGGCGTGCGATGTCGTCGGCTGCTTGGTCATTTTTGCTGCTGCTGCTCCCGAGATATGTCTTGATGATTGTGAGCAGATCCTTCAAATCCTTGTCTGGACTTGAGACGTAGACTTCGGTAAATCTTGATCGGATGCCGACAGGCAGATCCCGTTTGCCAATATCGGTGGCCGGGTTCATGGCCCCGAAGATGCGGAAGCTGGGATGCGCCTCAATCTTCTCAATCTCACCGGTCTCTGAGAGCAAAATAGAGGGTCTTTCGCCAGGCCCAGTTAAAAGGTCTGCGATGCTCTCGAGGGTATCCGGCGACGCCAGGTTGATCTCGTCCAGAAGAACCCAATCACCATTGCGAACTGCTTTGACCAGATTGCCCTCCATGAACGAGAATGCGAAGCTGCCGGAGCCGCCAGAGATCTGGACATCAAACTGGTCGAGGTTGCGGGCAAATGTCTCCCATCTTGGCTGGAGGTCGAGGAGAGTTTGCAACTTTGATTGGGTCTTTCGGCGCTTTGTAGGCTGCTCGTCGCCGTTCCGCGTCTCGGCTTGCTCAGCATGCACTCGCTCAAGCTCTTTAACAATCTTGTTAAACATCTTAGGAGCCTCCTTCCAAAGCTTCGACACTCTTGACCATTGTCCCTTGGCAAAACACTTGCCGACCTGCTCAAGGTATTTCTGGTTCTTTGATGCAGATATCCCGGTCGCTGCAAAGAGGTCCTCAAACTCCTCCTTCAGAGGCATAGCCAGCGTGCGCGTGTTGACAGGTTTGAAGCCTCCGAGAAGATCCCCCACCTCGCTTTGTTGCGAGAGGTTGACGGCAATCAGCTTGTGTCCAAGAGACTGGGCCAGCTGCTGTACGACCGTGGTCTTTCCGATACCAGTTTCTCCCACGAGAAGGACCGGCTCGTTCAGTTTGACAGCGACGGCGATCTGCTCCAAAAGCTTCTTGGCGTGCGCCGTGCTGGCAAACGGCCGCTTTGACTTTTGCACTCGGTTCGAGTGTTTCTTTTTCCGCAACAGGGCTCTGCCGATGCTGAATTGATTGTCGCTTTCTTCCAGGGAGGGTATATTGGCAGTCATGTAATGCTCTGCTCGGTCTTTGGAGAGCTGCATCTCCTCCGCGATGGCATAGATAAGCAGCTTCCCGAACTCCTGGTCTGGACAACTTCCCACAAAGCAGTCAACGGCCTCCATGAACATCCAGTCTCGGGTCGTCTCGCTGATAGGTTCGTGTCCGGTTTTCGAACCGGCGGCAACCAGGCACTCTCGCAGTCTTCGGCACCACTTGAGCAGGTCCCGTAGTGTCATCTGGCGGTCCATGACGTTACGACCTCGGGCGAGGGATCCAGGGTTGCTGCTGAGTCGAGACAGGCGGTTGTACACTGCCAGGATTCCTGTGATGAATTTCTGCAGGATTGGATAGGTCTGCACTATAACATTCTCGAGCTCGGATGAGTCAAGTGCCTGGGTGCTCAGAGTCTGCCAAAAACGAATGCCAACAAGGCTAGGTAAATTCTCGCGCCCGTTCATGCCCCGGGATGTTCGAACGGTAGCAAAAAGCCGGAAGCTGCTGGCTGCCTGTATCCTCTCGCCTCGGCTAGGAATGAGCAGTTCTTTCCGCTCAATCAAGGGAAGAAGCGTGCTGAGCACTTCGGTCGGGGCACGGTCTAGGTCTTCCACCAACACCCATCTCCCTTCTCGCACTGCTGTGGTCAACACACCAGGGCGCCATTGGAAGCTACCCGGTTTTGAGTCTGTGGAGTATAGGCCGATGAGCATCTTTGCGTCCGTCTGCTCGTTGAGATGTAACGTCACCATGTTGGAGTACATGCCGAGCTGCTTGGCCAGCTCATGAACAAGAGCCGTCTTTCCGACACCAGGGAGACCATACAGCATTACTGGGTCGGGTTCTCGAAGCATGCTCGCCAGTCGTTCCAGGTTGGAGGTCGTCGTGGGCGTAAGGACGAGGCTCGATGACTCCCCAGCGGGCCCCAAAGGTCGAGGCAGAATGACATTGCCGTAGGATACCACATAAGGAGTGAGAGCTTGCAAACACGGTGGAACGTCTTCTTCACTCTCGTGCGCTGCCTGTATTTCTTGGCGCAGAGTGATGGCCGACTTTACTCGAGACTGTTCGTACAACGACAGGAACCCATAGTCAATCGATCTACCATCGAACTCTGCGAGGACAGCCTCGCTTTTGCCAATGTGTTCTTGGATTAGAGACTCTAGCTTCCAGTCCGACCCATGGAGCAGCTGAATGAAGACCCTGATGGCAAGATATCGGACTGCCCTGCTTTCATGCTTGAACAAAGTCTGCATGAGCGCCGGAGATGTCAAGGGGGCGAAGTTGCGAGAGTCGAAGCTGATGAGTCTCCAGGCAACCAAAAGGCTCTGCAGCAGAGATTCGCCGTCCTGGGGCATGGCATCTTGGTCGAGGCTGAGAGGCGAGAGGCGTAGCGAGGGTGAGTTAGTCGGCTTTTCTGAAGAATAGGAGGAGTTGTGTTGAAGGAAAGTTGCAAGGTAAGGAGCAAAAGGCAAAATTCGGGCCAAAGCCGAGTAGATTCGTAAACGCTCTCGCTCGTTTCCTGGGTTGAGAATCCAGCGTGCACAAATGTCAGGGAAGACATGTTCGAAATGCGCAAAGATTCGCTCTGTAAGTGGCGGGACGAGAGCCGCCTCTGCAACGGCATCGAGCAGTTTCGTCGAAGTCTGGTCTTGAATAATGGCCAGTAATTCTGTGGGCAGATGTTCCAATACAGTCGCATCCGCAAGGAGCGACCTCCTCTGCCGCGAGACGTCAATCATTCCCATGACTGCGCTCGTGTCGACGATTTTTGCTCTCGATGCTGGTGCTATTTCTCAACTCTCAAGGCGCTGCTCTGTAACTTTTTTTTTCTGAAAGTGGCAGGGATCGTATCTTATCTCGGGGAATGGTGGCACGAAATTCCGAGCGACTCATGAGGGCGCTATTCTATTTTCGTCACCCTCTCTAGTGCCTCAAAACCCTGACTTTCTCGTCCGCAACGTCATGGCAATCGATCATAGACGAGACGGCTCAGTATTTCGGTCCATTGTGGAATAATTTTAGGTTGGTTTAAATTCCTGCGTAGTAGACGCGAAGATCAGAGTTAACAGAAACTGGAAAGCTTATCATTTCCTTAACCATACCATCCATGAGGAGATCATGAGAATTGTAACACGGGAGATCTTTCAAAGGGGTAAAATAACAAAAAGCATATCAGGAGTGGTTATCTATATCAATAACGTTTGTAAAAACAACCAAAATCATGGATTCTATCAGCGTGGATTCTGTCGTTCGCATCGTTCAGACCTTCTAGTGCACGGGCCCATCCGAACACGTGACTGGACCGCTAGTCCGCCCGAACATCAGAGAGCTCGAAAAACTTCAAGACGCTCCCTCAGACGCCCGCACGCGACGACCTCGAGCCTCGAATTGAGCCACCGCCAGCCCAATCCCTCCAGCAACAATGGCCATGACTTGCCGGTACGCCGCGCAGAGCTGCGCTCGCCAGCTCCGATCCGCTCGCGCCGCCCGAGTCCCCGCACAGCTCCTCCGCGTCTCGGCGGCCTCGAGAAGGTGGAATTCAACAGAAGCAGCTCCCTCCAACCCCAAGATCGAAGCCATTGTCGACCAGATCAGCCAGCTGACGCTGCTGGAGACCGCTGACCTCGTGTCAAGCCTCAAGGTACGGCAACGGAAACCCCAATTGGCGTCCCTGGAGAATGCGGCCCTTTTTTCAATCTCGTGCCCGTTGACCTGACTGACCATCTTGGGCAGACCAAGCTCAACATCCCCGATATGCCGATAGGAGGTTTTGCTCCCGCCGCCGCTGCTCCTGCTGCTGCTGTCGAGGAGGTCGAGGAGGCGGCTCCCGCCGCCGCCGAGAAGTCGCTCTTCACCCTCAAGCTGCAAGGATGGGAAGCCGCCTCCAAGGCCAAGGTCATCAAGGAGATCAAGAACATGCTGGGCCTGAGCTTGGTGGACAGCAAGAAGTTCGTCGAGAGCGCGCCGAAGATGATGAAGGAGAACGTGCCCAAGGAGGATGCGGAAAAGATCATCGCCGCGATGAAGGAGCTGGGCGCCACTGTGGTGATGGAGTAAAGATGGCTACTCTCTTGGGCTTCAAATTGGCGGCTTGGCACGATAGATGGCTGGATTGCATGTACAAAAGATCTGTACTAGTATCTAACAACATTACCCTTTTCAAAAAAGAGTCACGGCGGGTGCTCTTTTTAACTACATGCCTGTCCCAATTGCAGCGATATCTGCCCCTTGATCTTGAAGCTGCTTGTCCTATTGAAGTCAAACCTACCTTGCACTCCATAGACACGATTTTGAACCTCAACCACCATCCCTACCAAACCGACGGGTATCTTCTATCAATGACATATTTTTTGAATCCCTAGATGCAAGCCCAAATCCAAACGCCGTGCAAATGCCGTGATGCCATAATATCCATCATTGGTTCCAATTAGCGGCGGTTTCCATTGGCCACTCGTTGGTGCTGGCAGCCCGGCTGCATCTCCATCTCTGTTTGAAAGTCGGCCAATTCTTCGGTGACAAGTCGGTCATCGTCCTCTCCAAAATCGCTTGTCTCTTCCCAGAGCCGATCCATCTCTGCGTTTGCGGTCTTGGGGATCGCCCATATGCTTTCTCGCTCGCGCTTGTGACGCTCGCGATCCTCCTCAATACGCTGCTCAATCTGGCGCTTGTCATGGCGATGGGGCGCGGTCCGCCGGCCTGGCTTTGGTATTGTCTGCGAGGGCGGCATATCTGTCATCTCGACATCTCCATTTGGCGAGCCGAGGCCGAGGTCATCGGCGTTGGTCTCTCGCTCCTTGATGACATCCTCAATCTGGCTGACGGCTTGCAGCTCCAAGTATCCCTTTCCCTGGAGGCCCTGTAGAACCTTTTGGTAGAGTGTAAGCAAGAGAGGCTCTGGAACAGCATTAACTGGATGGGGAGTGTCAAGTCATGCACATGTCAGCTCACCTTTCTAACCACCCTGACATTAGCAGCTCCGGACCCATCATCCGGGGCAACGGCATCAACGACACGGATGATATCACGCTGCATCATCCGAATGTAGTCGGAATGGCCGTCGCGCTGCGCCATGTCGAGAAAGTGTTCGATGAAATACATGATGTTGGCACGAATATTCATGTTATTCTGGTGAACTCTTGTCAGCACTGAGACCACCATGGGAGGGCTATCCACGGGATGGGCCGTACTCGTTCTAGCTGCTCGAGGATGCACGAATGCAAGTCCTCGTCCATGTCGCGGTACTTGAGGGCATACTGGGCAGTCTTTTGGGCGGACGCGACAGAGGCGTTGAGATGCTGTAGCTGAGAGGTGAAGCGCATACGCACTTCGAACGGGTCGGCCATGATGGGAAGCGAAGTGAGGCGAAAAGCTAGCTACTACCGGGACACGTTGTGGTATGGAGCAATCTTGAGGGGGGAAATTTTAGCGACGGGATGTGGAGTGTCTCGGAAGTTCGGAAGCTCGGCTAGCAGCTAGGACATGAAGCTGTCACGACGGGCAGACCTGGCCCTAGGTACCTAGACGGGTTGAGGATGCGAGCCCAGGACAAATGAAGGGGATTTGTTGACAGGACGTTGACAATGGGGCGACTGAGGACGGGGCTCTGTGCCACGTTGTGGCTGTGCTAGCCAGAGCTTCCAAGGCTTCCAAGGTGAGACCAGCGACTTGGAAACCGTCCCGCCCTGCCCCCCTGCCCGCGCTGTCGGGCGCCATTTTTTCTCCCCCTCGTTCCATTCATGGCTCCCGATTGTCCCCGGAACACCGAAGGTGTATCGCATGGGTCTAACCCGAACAGGCTGACGGTGAAAGTGTTTTAGGTCTTCTCGTTCGCAGAATCGTCAGGGGCCCTGACCTCTTACCTCAGAGAAGGGTCGGGCTCCCTCCGCGGGGAGCCATGGAACTGGGGTCCCGGGCCAGGCCTAGAAGCCAGGTCTGGAAAGATTCGGAACGACGACGAGCAGAATGTCGCGCATCTAGGGCACCAGCAGGGCATCATCATCTCCTGACAGGTCGACGAGGTGGTGAGACTTTGGCCCGTCTTCATTTGCCTCGTTTCGTTGCCTGCCTCATGCTTCTCCTCAAGCTCCCTCCCGTCTGTGAATAGCACCCGTTTCTGGTCCCTGTACGTACATATACGCAGTTTTATAACTGCCCCTTGGTTATCCACCGGGGGCAGAGCGCGCATTGGGCAGCAAAAGCACCTTTCCGTTACCTGGCAATTTTCGAGGGAGTACATAAACAAGAGGCCAAAAGATGCGATCTTACACCCTGAAAGTTTTTTAGGAGAGAAAAAAAACTCTTTTCCTCCTGAGATTCCCCCCCCCCCCCAATCTTTCTCTCCATTCATCCTCCACATTCTGCCTCTCCGCTTTGCCTCCTCCTCCGACTCTCTGTTGACGGTCCTTGATATTACTCACTCGGTTTTTCACTCTACTCCACTTACATCTTCCAACCCAAATCATCATCATGTCTCCCCATACAATGGCTCTCACGCCGTACGGCTCAAATGGATCCACGGATCTCACCATGGCCGTTCTTGGCTGCGGTAAGTCATCATCTATCTACAGATACGCGACATCACGATCACGCTACGGGGACTGTGCGACATCACAGCAAAGATCCACCAGATCTTGTCGTGTGCCATGCTCAAACTCTCTTCTCTCTCTCTCTCTACAAGTCAAAAGAAAAAAGAAAAAAAAAGACGTGTTGCTGATCATGGACTTTTCAACACAGGTACAATGGGCGTTGCCATCCTCAGCGGCATCCTGAGCTCCCTTGCTGAGATGCAGGGTCCCAGGCCCCTGCAGACACCCAGATCGGGAGCCTCAACCCCCATGGACGAGGTGGTGCCCCAGCGGCTGCCGTCGCGCTTCGTCGCCTGCGTGGCCACCGCCGCTGGCGCCAAGAGGGTCAAGGGGACGCTGTGGGAGCACTCGTCCATCCTCAAGGTTGTGCACAATGACAACCTCGCCGCCGTCCAGCAGTCCGAGGTTGTTCTCCTGACCTGCAAGCCCTGGGTGGTTAAGGACATCCTGAGCGAGCCCGGCATCGCAAAGGCCCTACACGGCAAGCTGCTCATCAGCGTGTGCGCCGGCGTCTCCGTCGAGGACATCGAGATCGCCCTCCACGGCGCCGTCCCCTCCAAGGACCCCGCCGAGGACGGCCGCTGCCGTATCGTCCGGGCCATGTGCAACACGGCTGCCGTCATCCGCGAGTCCATGACCGTCATCGCCACGTCCAGCCCGCCTCTGGACTGCGCCACCGAGAGTCTCGTCACCTGGATCTTCAAGCGCATCGGCGATGTCGTCTACCTGCCGACTGAGCACATGAACGCCTCGACCGCTCTGTGCGCCTCCGGCCCGGCCTTCTTCGCCCTGGTGCTCGAGGCCGCCATTGACGGCGCCGTCGCCATGGGCATCCCCCGCCACGATGCCCAGCGCATGGCCGTCCAGTCCATGAGGGGCATGACCGGTCTGGTGCAGCACGGCGAGCACCCGGCCCTGCTCCGCGAAAAGGTTTGCACATCAGGAGGCTGCACCATTGGCGGCGTCCTGGTGCTGGAAGAGGGCAGAGTCCGCGGCACCGTCTCGAGAGCCGTGCGAGAGGCCGCAGTCGTGGCGAGTCAGCTCGGAAAGGGAGTCGAGGGCGTGAATGGGACGAGATTTCCGGGCTCACCAAACCCGCAATGAATAAACCATGACCGCCATCTCTGTCATGGACCAGCACCCACGGAAGAGCCTCAGCCCGATCCAGGAGTCCCTGAGTCTCAACCACAGCCGGTCCCGGAGATCCATGTCACCAAACCGGTCGAGGAATCCAACGCCACAGGGGTCGAGGAATCGGGACCGAAGCTGACCGACGAGACTCGGTCCAAGCTTGGTGTCTCTTCTCCGGATGCCTCATTCTTCCTTGTTTTGATCAGCACTTGGCAGGCCTTGCAGCATCTGTTTAGGAGCAACGCTCACTTTTGTTAAGGTAGTTCACATTTTTTGGTAGACGGGATTATACAATTGCTACATAACATGATAATACAAATCTTCTGTCCATTTCACCCCCAACGCCGTGACCAGCCCTTCCCGATTCCCGCAATGGAGCCCTCCTCTCGTCGTGAAGCCATAATTACGCATCCTCTACGCGCGCCTTCTTGCTGCTTGAGCCCTCTTCGTTGTCCTCCTGAAGTTTCCGCTTGCCATTTACGGAGCCGGCCTGAGAATGCTTCGCTGAGCGTTCGCAGGCAGCCAAGATCCGGGCGTACTCAAGCCCGACACCGACCAATGTTTGCTCAAGTTTGTCGATCCGCTCGCGAGGTTCGAATTCGGCAAGAGCCTCTTTGTTGTGGCGATAGAGGCGTTGCTTGACAACCAGCTGCCACAGCTTCTCCTGGTGCTCATCCGCCTTGGTCGCGCTGGGAGGGTCCTTGTCGAGCACCATAGATGGCCGCACCGACTCTGGCAGTTGGGACATGAGATGCATTTCCAGTACTCGTCCAAATTGACGAGGGGCGATCTTGGCATTGAGGCGGATCGTCTCCAACTTGTCAGCGTCGACGATCAGCTTCGGGAGGGGTCCTTTCTTTGGGATAACCACACTAGTGTCAACTCGAAGGTTGTTGAACTCGGGCATTGCGCGAAGGAACTGCAAATCGCAGATGTCTCGCAGCTCATCAAACGCCTCGTTCGGGTCCTCAACGGTGAATTCGTGAGTCTGGTGGTGCTTGTGATAGTGTTCGAAGATGGTCTGGTAGAGTCGAACCCCGTTGCCCTTTCCTTGGAAAGGGGGCAAAATGACGAACTGGGACAGTCTCGTCCTACAAGGAAGGTCGGCGAGGTCCCAGTCGCCCTTTGGTAGCTCCCACTCGTCGCCTTTGGGTGATGCGGGGGGTGTGGGCGCCTGGAAGTAATAGAATCGGTAAATCGACGAGTAGCCCACGAACACATATGTACTCTTCTCTGCGATCTTTCGTTTCTGGTAGAGGAAAAACAACGTCCATCGATCAGAATCATCCGAGTCAGGATCTTGGTCTATGTAGCTGCCTCCTTCGATGAAAAAAGGGACGAAAATCTGGAGCCGGGTATTGAGCTGCTTGATGGCCGGGTCATCAAGCTTGCCGCGCCAAATCTCGTACTGGCCGTCGGGGGCATCGATGATCGTGTGGAGGGCACCCGGGGGGGACCAGTTGTCGCTGAAAAGCTTGGAGCTATCATCGAAATCGCTTGCCTCGACGAAGGCAACTAGAATCTGTCAGCTGGCTCTCCTCCCGACCAAGACAGGGGAGACGGGCGTACTCTTGGGCAGATGCTGGCCCTCTTCAAGGACAGCCTTCACATCTAGCGGCTCATGGCCCTCCACGGCATTGACTTTGCTCTTGTATGTTGTCTTCAGGTGCGGTCGCATGTCATTAGCGCGATACCGCAAGCTGACCTTCAAGTCCTTGTACCCAAAGATCTGCTCATCCTCGCCGAAAATGGGGTATGTGAATTTGGGGTTGAAGGTCGCGATGTGCTGGAGACCAGACTCTGAGGGTGCGAGCAAGCTGATGTGAAAGGCATCGTTGGAATTGGTCACCCCTTTGTTATTTGTCAGGTCCACACGTTTCACAAATGAAGTTGCGCGGCAGTGATCAGGAAATACTTACAGTCCTCTGGGTTTGACGGAGCTGCCATCGTGGCTGTGGCACCGTAGTGATAAAATCAAGGCAGGGAAAAGGATCGGAGATAGTGCACGACTCGAGGGGACGGAATGAAGGGACAAGAGCGAGGCAATGAGTGATGCGACCACCTTGGGTTGTTGTCGGCGTTGGTGGATGTCGCAGAAAGTTGCACGGAAACGCGCTTGTCATCAAGGGAAGCGCGCGTCTCACGCGACGATTCAATTAAGAGAGGCTCAGCACAGGAACGTGCTCTTGGCCCAAAATTTAAGGCCAGAACAGGCTAAAAATGGCAGCTAAAAATGGCATGCTTCACCAAGGATGGATGACGTAACATCAACGCCGGCCGCTGCCAGTGGACCCGACGGGACAGTCGATTACAGAGTACGTACCGAGCTGATCCTATGCCGAACGGCCCGTGCCCCTGGCTTTCGCAAATGTCAAGTCAACCTCCAATTCTGGACTCACCATCCTCTGGCTTCGATCCTGCAAGCAACTTGTTAGCCATGCGCCTCGAACCTTCACCATGCTACACATCGCAAGTAGTTCGTCGCCGGTCGGCTCCGCGGTGTTCTCTTGCATCGCGCTGCTTGTCATATCCCTCGTTGTCCTTTTAATCTTACGCTACTATCTCCCTCTGCGAACAACCCCGGCCTTCTACCTGCTCCCGATCTTCTTCGCTCTCTGGCTGCCTTCGATAGTCGTCATCCTCGTTCCGATCGATCTTGCCTCGAGCGCAACCACCGGCGATGAGGCCACGAGAGGAATATGGCTGCCTGAACGTGTCATCTTGGTGTCATGGCGCATCACATACTGGTTGACGTTTGCCTTGACTTGGTGAGACGAACCAGCCTCTGGTTGAGTTCTGGATCTGGCTAATACGACTTGAAGGTTTATCCTCCCGATTCTCGCCGAATACGCCGACGCCGGATATCGAGAACCAAGGGCCAAGCTAATGTACTCGCTCCGGGGAAATGCACAGTTCCACGCCATGGTCCTCGGCCTCGGATCCATCGGACTTGTTTACGTCTTCATAAAACATGGTTTCAACTTCCAATCCGTCAAAGCCCTCGTCATGGCTCTTGCATACTGCTGGGGATTGGTCCTTGCCATCTACCTGATGGGTCACGGCCTCGTGTCGATTCCCCGACGCCTCATGCGCGGCGCCAGCATCAGCGGACGCCTGCGACGACTTCAGAGCAAGGCGCCCAAGGTCTATGAGCAGATGGAGGACTCGATCGCAAATCTGGAAGATATCGAAGTTCAGGTTGTCGAGCTTGGGCGCCGCAAGACGGGCAGCGCACTTTCCTTCCGTGACTGGATCGAAGAACTACAGGAGATGGCCAATGTTCCCGAATCCCAGCCTCGAGGCACGCGGTTCGGCGCCGACTCGGACAGCGCCATCATACCGCATGTCATCACGGAAAAGTATCTCGCCGACCTCACCAGGAAATACGTGCGTGCGAGACATGCTCGATCCCGATACGTCAACGCGTGGAGCGAGCTCGTCCAAGAAGCTGCCGAAACGCAGATAATCATCGACTCGGCCGCTTCAAAGAAGCTTGAGTTTGGTGAAATGTCGCCCCATGTAGGCTTCTGGGCGAGAAAGCAGATCCTGACTCCGTACACGCGATATCTGTACTACTACCACTTCCTGCCGTACGGCCAGGTCCTTCTCGGCTTGTTCCTAGCAGCAGCTTCGGCTTGCATTGTATGGTCGGAGGTTATCAAGGCTACATTTCCCAAGCTATCCGTGATCAGACTGAGCGTGGTTCACCACTGGGTTGGCGACAAGGCCGAAGTCGGGTTTGCCGGCCAAGTCATCTCCTCCTTCTGGATCTGCTACATGTGCGCAGCTGCTCTCATCTCCATGACCGAGGTCAAGGTCTGGCGCGGCCGGGCGCTCGTCCGTCGCAACACGGCCCACGAATCCGCCTTCTGGTATGCCATGCAGGTGGCCAAGCTCACAATCCCGATTTCGTACAATTTCATGACGTTCCTGTCCAAGGAGGTCTACGAGAAGACCATATTCTACCACTTCCTCGGTACGCTGGTCAACTTCACGCCCCTGGGCCACTGGTTCGACGACCTGTTCCCGGTTGTCGTGCTGTTCCCCGTCTTCGCCACCCTCTTTGGCATCTACGGCAGAGTCAAGCGCATCTTTGTTGGGATGGACATCATTGACGACGACGAGGACAACGCTGCGGGTTACGGGACCGGCTCCTGGCGTGAAGGCCGCGACCTCATCTCGCGAGAGCTGGGCGGCAACACGCTCTTCCACCGCCGCGAGGACGCCCTCTCGAGAATAAGGGCAGCCGGAACCTCGGGGGGCAGATCCGCCCCGGTGCTCTCCATCCCGTCCGCACGCGGCGCCGCGGGAATCTCCCCCGCGCGTTCCCCTGCTCGACCTCCCGCAACGAACGGCCGTCGCGGCGGCGGCGGCGGCGGCGGACGCACATCTGCGTTTGGCCCCAACTGGGACGACGAGCCCCCGGAGGACGACAACTTCTTCCAGATCCTCGGCCACCGCATGAAGAACACATTCGACACCATCGAGGCGCCCGGGTGGTTCCAGGACATGAAGAAGCCCAAGTGGATGGGCGGTGACTATAGTGACCCCGGTGCAGAGCCGTCAGAGTCTGCTGGGCCCGACTTCCGCAGATGGTTTGGAGGTGGCTCGGGCGAAGGCCAGATCCGCATCTAACCAAGACATATCCATATATATATTTCCCACACATGGGCGGCGCAGGGTCTGTTTGAGAAAAAAAGGGTATCCCTACCTAGCTAGGTAGTTTTTTTTTGTTCTTCTGGATACGCCGGCATGATTCTTCACGTCTAGAACTGGCTGAGGTAAACAGCATCGTCATGGAGTTTTTGAGCAATTTTTTTATTCAACGTATGCTTTCTGATGCTGCAAGACTGTCATGTGTACATTTTGAAGACGCAATGCTGAAAAGCAGTCTGTCTGGTTGGTTCTTCTAGGTTCTTCATTTACAATTATATTCTTCAGGTCAAGAGACAGAAACTGAAAGGGCAGTAATGCGGGAGGGATATTTATATCCAGTTTCACAGCCTATATATTCATATATAATTCATCGCCATCGTTCCAAAGCTTCATCAGTCTATCCAAGAATGAGTCGTCAATGCCTGTCGTTGACACATGGCACATGAATTTTTGTTCGTCAATCATAACAAGTTGTCTGCCGTATCAGAGCCAACCAAATCGTCGTTAAGAAAGAAAAGAAAGAAAAAGAAACATTACGTTGATCGCTTCCCCCCTCCCCCCTACGGCCTTGGGGGCGGGCTGATGGTGTTCCAGGTGTTCGCCTTGCTCATCGTCCGCTTGCGCAGGGCAAACATGATTTCCTTCTCCATCTTTTCAATGTTCTTCTCCAGGTCCGCGTCGTCCTTCTTGTGCTGCTCCTGGCGGCGCTTGTCGAGGTAGAGCCAGCAGCCGACAATGAGGGCCGTGACGGGGACAGTGACGACGAAGTAGATCCAGAGTTGGACCGAGACGACGGGGTCAGCGCCTAGAGCAAAAAGAAATGTCAACGAGGGACCAAAGGAGAAGGGGGGTCGGTCAGTTGATACTAACCCTCTTCAAAGTTGAAAAAGGTCATGCTAAAGACAGAAGCAAGGTACGTCCCGGGCAGGAAGAGGGCTCCCATCAGAGACAGAGTCTTCATGGCGGTGCTATCCCGCTTGCTGGCGTGCGCTATCCTCCTCTGTTCTCCGGCGATTTCGAGGTTCAGCCGCGCCTCACGCTGTGACATGATATTGTAGAGCTGGGGTTTGCGAGTCAGCAGCTTGTTCATATATACATCATTTTGACACCGTGGGGGTGAGGGGGTAGACGTTACCGCTTCACGCTGGACTTTGAGCCGCTCTAGAGTGGTATGGATGTAGTTCTCCAATCCCGTGAGCTTCACCTTGTAAAAGTCGAGGCGGGCCAGTATGCTCCGGTGCACCTTGTCAATCTCTTTGCGATGCTTGCGCTCAGACTCGTCGAGATCCTCAGCCACCGCCGCGGTCGCCCTCCACATGGTGTGGAAGCTGGCCATGGCCTTCTCCATCTCCTTGGCCAGAGCCGTGTACGCCTGGGGCCGCTTCCACATGACATGGCTGTGGCACTCGACAAGGTCACGGTTGAGGCCGTCGACCTCCATGAGGCCATCCTGGAAGTACTGCTCGTGCTCCTCGACCTCGTTCCGCAGACTGACGGCGTTCTCGAGGCGCCGCAGCCAGTCCCTCGCGTCGCGCTGCTTCTGGTCGTTTGCGGGGGAGAGATCGTAGGACAGGATGATGACGGGGAGCAGCATGGGGTGCCCGACCTGGGCTGCGCAGGCCTTCAGGTGGACGAGGGTCCTTTCAATGTCGGAGCTCGGGGTGCCCTTGATGAAGCCTGTGGTGATGCCGGACCTGAAGGAATGCGACAGCAGCATCTCCCAGCCGCGGGTTTTCCCCTTTTTGCGGACATCTGACTTTCGATGGATGATTTCTGTCGTCGGGCTTGTCAACTCCAGGGTTTCTTGGTTCTTTGTTTAATGGCTGCTGAGACTCACGCAAATGGGGATCGTCGTCGTCCTGATCATACGCGCACCAGAAGAAAGGACCAACTACGGAAGTGGTCTCGATGCCGCGGAATGGCAGTCTCAGCTCACGGATCATCATCTCGTACCGGTCGCGCGGGAGAGATATGACCTTTGGCATGAAGGTGTCATTGTCCTTGGCATTCTTCTGCACTCTTGGCAACAACGTTAATTAGGGGACCGGAGGGCATCTCTCTCATGGCATCGAGGAAACTTACACCAGGCGTATCCCGCTGAGCAGCTTTGTTCCATGTCGCAGATTGTCTGGCGGTGCAAAAGCGCCCTTTTATCCATGTCAGTCAGTCATGGACTCATGGGGAAACATTGATATGATACGGTTACTCACTCTCCGGCATAGAAAATTATCATACTCGTCATCCGTCAACGGCTGCTCAACGCATGAATTGTAGAAGGGGTCCTAGTGAGCATCAAACGGAATCAGTCTCGATCCAGGGCCAGAGGTCCTTCGTTGGAGAGCTTACCGAGTAATTGAGCACCTCGACATAGCTCGTATCCTCCTTGACAATGCGACACTCGTTGACGTAATACCGGAACATGTAGTCGTCCATGATGGCCGCCCGTGATTGAGTCTATCTCTCTCAACCTAACTAAGGCCTCACTTGAACCGCCAAGACGCGACGCGAACAGAAAGGGAAAAGGACAGCACGGGGGGGTTAAAGTAGAAGAAGGAAAGTCGAATACTCGGTGAGCGAGAGTACAGTATGGATAGTCAGGACGAGATCTTGAAAGAAAAAAAAGCAGATCCCAGCACCAGAGAGAGAATCAATCTTTTTTTTCTTCTTCGGGTCACCAAATCCCCGAGGCCGCCAACGCAGATGCAGCCAGAGCCTCCCAACAAAAGGCTGGAAAGAAGACCTTTCAAGGGCAAGCAAGGATCATCGACGAGGTACGGATAAAGCACTCGGTAATAATTCAAGTGGTAGGTAAATTGGGATATATTTCTTTGTCAGGTTGGTCATCATCTCCCTTCCCAGCCTCGTGACTTTCTGGTCACTGAATGGGCTCGTGGTCGGTCGTGTCCCAGATTCCCAGGGAGGTTATGGCCAGGCCCATGGGGCATGCATTCCCACCTGCAGCGCGGTCCGTCCCCGCGGAAAGAGCGGCCGACCCCGACCCCGGCCTTCCACTATGCACCTAACTTAATGGACCGCATGGAGAAGCTGAATACTAGATAAGTTACGGATATTTTACTCGTAAATTGAAAGCCAAGTCGAGGGTTCATGTCTTCAAGTTCAAGAGCACTCTGTATCACGCAAATGGAGTACACGTTCAGATAGGTTTTGAGGGGTAATTGATGAATAGGTAGGTTGGCTCGGTAGCCGTATTCGTACCATTGGCTGGGAATTGACACACGAGTTAGCCGCTGCATCTCCACAAACCTGCAACAAGCCAACGAAATAATTATACGCTTGTAAGAGACAACTTCCTTAGGTAGCAGCTAGGGATTCTTATTGTATAAGGCTGTTTCTCTAACCTACCTACTTGTAAAGGTAGACTTTGTAGCCTCTTCCGAGGGGAGCTCACCTCCACCTGGTACCTACCCAACTGTTGTTGTCACCGAGTTTTCCAATTCAATCTCTTTGGCACAAGTGGGAGCCATTAGAAATCTGTCCATAGCGTCCCTGCAGGTCATCCTCCTCATGCACAGCTGCCCTATCCCAGCAGCGACACCCCATGGTCGCGTCAAGCATGCCTGGCACCTAGCCCCCATCTCCAACCTAGTCATACAAGAACCCTGAGCATTTACTCCAGATAAAACATCAACCTTTAAAACTCCGTAAACATGTGTCCGAATCTAAATTTGCGTTAGCACACGCCCATCATGAGCCGCCGTCTTCATCACTCACTCGTCTGATCCTCCTGTCTGCCCGTATTTCTCGGGGTCCTCTGGATAACGATCAAACTGGCTGGCATCACCGGCACCAGCCTTGACTGGGGGCGTGTATGGCGCATCAATGTCCTTTCGGGCCAGCCGATCCCAGGTAACTTCAGTGAACCAGGGGTGGTTCTTCACATCCGCAGGGCCACCGTACAGGTTGCCAAGTCGCTTCGTCAAATCCGCCGTGATCAAACGCTCCAGGAGGTTCTGGGCATCCGCGTTTACATATGCCGGGTACTTGACTTTGCCCTTGAGGATGTTTTCGTAGATCTTCATCGGAGATCCGCTATCCCAGAAGGGCGTGTATCCGCAGAGCATTTCATATATCAGGATACCCAATGACCACCTAGTGCATCCTCGCATGTCAGTCTCGTCCTTGTCTCACAACTGCCCATCTGCGCGCCACTCACCAATCGACAGACTTGTTGTATCCCTTGTTAGAGACCACTTCGGGGGCCAGGTAGTCAGGCGTGCCGCACAGTGTCCATGTCTTGTCGGGTACTCGCTTCGCGAAGCCGAAGTCCGTGATCTTGAGATGACCATGTCGATCAAGGAGCAAATTTTCGGGTTTCAGGTCTCGGTAGATGATATTCTTGGAATGCATGTACTCCAGCGCCAGGGTGACTTCTGCAGCATAGAATTTGGCAACGGGGTTCGGGAAACGCTAAGTTGCATGTCAGTTGGCCATGCATGACGGGATGCGGCTACCATTGGAAAATAAATTTTAACTTACACCCGACTTCCTCAGTAGCGAAAACAGTTCGCCGCCTTCAACGAAATCCATCACCATGTATATGTTCTTGATGTCCTGGAACGTACCCCACAGGGTGATGAGGAACGGGTGCTTGACGTCGCTCAGCATGCGCCGCTCGTCGTTGGTGTGCTCAACCTGCTTCATCTTGACCACCTGGGCCTTCTTGAGCACCTTAACCGCATAGAAACGTTGGTTGTGCTTCGATTGGACCAGATGGACTCGACCGAAGCTACCAGTTCCAAGCGTCCTCAAGATCTCGAAATCACCCAACGAGTACTTGCCCTTGGTGGTGCGCATTTGTGAGCCGTTGCTGGATTGCTGCTGGTGGTGCGCCTGGTGCTGTGGTTGTTGCTGCTGCATCTGCTGCTGAGGTTGGTGATGCTGTTGCTGTGGCTGTGGTTGGTGTTGTTGCTGCTGCTGGAACTCGTGCTGCTGCGGCTGCATGGCCGGCTGCGGGAGGGCCTGCTGCTGTTGCTGCTGGAGGAGTGCGGGATCGGTACCAGGGCTGACCGTCTGGGCAGATCGGGGGTCTATCGAGGCTAGGTATTGCGCATTAGGTTGGGGGTTGCTAGTGTAGGAGTTTCCCTGGGCATCGTGCTGCTGCTGGGGCGGATTGATGAGGTTGTTGATGCTGGGTAGGCTCTGTGGATCGTGGTGCATCGCATTGCCCGCGGCGTACGGGGGCTGCTGAACCGAGTTCATTGCCTGCTGCCGTTCGGCCTCGTTGGCCGCCGTCGTCTGTTGGACCGAAGCGGAAGGCGGATTGGACTGGGGCGCGGTGCCTGCCTGGTGGGGGTCGACCTGTTGAGGGTGTTGCTGTTGAGATTGCTGGTGCGGCTGGGCGTTGGTGTGGGCAGCCGGGACTGACGTCGAGTTTCTCGAAGAACGTGGCAGCAGCGACGAGCCAAATGCCTTGGAGATTGACTTGGACCTCGACGTTGGTGTGACAGGACTGGTTGGGTTTGAGGCCGAAGGGTCAGAGTTACCCTCCCTGGTCCGCTTTTTCTTGAGGAACCCTAGAGAAGGCATAGGGTAGTAGTGTGAGGGAGGAAGGAGAGGCGAGGGAGAAGCGAGCGAAGCGGGGAGGAGAGGAGAGGCAGAATGGAGCTCTTGCAGATCACACCGTTTGCCGGATCGGTCGGTCGGTGGGTTAGGTAGGTAGGTAGGTAGGCAGGTAGGCAGGTAGGCAGGTAGGCAGGTAGGCAGGTAGGTAGGTAGGCAGGTAGGCAGGTTAGGTTGGTTGAGTTGAGGGAGGTGGAAAGCGGGAAGCGGGATACGGATGTGGATGCGGATGCGTATGCGGGCGGGCGCGGTAGTGGGAACCACGAGCGACTTGCAATGGCAACGGGCAATGGCGATGACAATGACAATGGGGTTGAGAGTCCAGCAGGGGAGGAGGAGGGGATGGCTGGCACCTGGAAGGATTCGAGCTCTTTGTTTCGTCCGTCTGGAGTGTCCGGAGCCAGAGAGAGGCCAGTGAGCTGCCTCTGGTGCAACCTGACCTTGGGAAAATGGAGCTGGGGAGCTCTCAAGTCCAGGCACAGGCGAGAGCACTCGTGCTAATAATCGTAATAGTGGGGAGGGGAGGAGCTGGCTCGATCTCGGGTCTCTAACAAGCTTATGGGGAGAGCTCTAGCTTCAGCTGCTAAGGCCAACAACAACAACAACAACAACAACAGCGGCGGGGGGGATGACGGTGACAATTGAGGACCAGGGTTGAGAGTGCTGCTGCTGATACGAACAAAGGCTTCGAGAGCTTGGCACATTCCACCACGTCAATTGGATGGCTGATGCGAAGCCCTGGCCTCAAGAGGTTGCCAATAAGGCTGCAAAAGCTTTTGGGGCAAGGAATTGGTAGTGGTGGCTGAAGGAAGGGAAAGGGTGGAGGGAGAGTCAGTCACGGTCACAGGTCTGTGTCGCGTTGCGTTTGAGCAGAACGCAAGGACCTTTGCTTCTGCCGATGCTGGTGCCGGGGCTGGTGAATGGATGGATATCTGCAGTCTGCCGTCTATCGTCTGCGTGCGTCCCTGCAGAGGATGAAAACGGACCAGCGAAACTTGGGGGAGAGATATCGACGTGAGGTGAGGTGAAGTGAAGCGAGGCGAGGTGATCTTTTGCGCAGGTATGTATCCGTACAGCAGCGACAAGGTTTACCACGAGCTGGTGATGTAGTGTAGCTCCAGCCAAAAGGTTGCCCCTCTTTTATTAATGATCGGATCAGCGACTTCGCACTGGGCTGATTGATATGTGCAGTTCGTCTCCTGGATTGCGACACTCAACTTGTCTTTTTTTTATTTCCCTCCTACCCTGCTAAGGCCCTCTGCGACGTGGCTTTCAGAACTGGTCGTTCAGTAGCAACTGGTCAATGTGTAACAGCGCAAGAGGAGAACGGACTGACCGGCGGGCGCTGCGACGGGAGGGTGCGAACAAAGAGGCGATGATGTCGTTGTTTATTAGAGTGGGCCGCACAGATCAAACAAGGGCGCCCTCAGGAGTGAGTGAGTGAGTAGGAGTAGCCTAGGAATTGGCAATCGACGGCTGGCAGTACAGTAGGTGAAGGCGGAGGTGAATTGTCGGAAGGTTATCACTAGAGAGTTGTCTCGGGAAGAGGCAGAGGGAGAGGGAGGAGGGAGGAGGGAGGGAGAGAAGAGGGGAAACCCTGTGGGAGATGTTGGAATGAGAGGGGAGAGCTTCTCCACGGTCCGGGATGCTGAACAGAAAGGCAACTACCGGGCTCTCACACATCATTCATGGGCCATCGTCATGGAGTTCCATGGCAACTCGTCGGCGGTGCTCTCCGTCCCCCCAGCCCAGTTGGGTTTGTTTTGGAGGGGGTTGAGGGCAAGTTGACGTGAGCTTCCACCTCCCGTCAAGAAAAACAAGCTCTCATCGCACTACGCCGCTCCCGGAGGCGCCACTCACTAGGTAGGCTAATCCCGAGGGTAGGCTTGGGGGGCCTAAGTACGACTTTGAGCAGGAGTCTCTGTGACAAAACTCGATCGACTGAACTCCCGGCAAAGGTCTAGTGCGCAACTCACACACTACCCGTTGCGACAGGGGGGCAGTGGAATGCAACCAACTATACTAATCTGCACAGATTACTCTGAAAACCTAATTAGAATGCCAGTTCCCATTGATTACTGAACTTGAAAGGTTGAGGAGGCCCTCCTTGGGTTCCCCTGCCGAGGCGTGTCATGCTGCACAGTCTGAACGCATGGTGAGAATCCATTAAACAGTATGGAGATCATGAACAACTCCAGCGAGTGGGTATTACATGGTCTTTTTCTCCCAAAGTCAGGGCGACTCCCCAGGAGCTTTAAGTAAGCGGAGATTGCCTTTTGTAGCAGGACTTGTTTGCATGCAGTCAACCAACTAACTTACATACAACAAGTTCCATTCTCGAAGGCGCCTACCCTGAACTCGGTGATGCGCAAACTTGGGGGAGAATGACATTGCCACAGAGTCGAGGTTCCACAACAAGTCGACTCATGCCTCCAACTTGTCACAATTCATTGTTGGTGTCAGAAACCGTGTACATCAATTACACTGGTGGCTTCGACGTTGATTTAACCCAGCACGACTTATACATCCATGATCCGTCTTGACCCTCACTGCCAACCCTTCTGACCAACACAGATCACCCCGCTTCAGAGGCAGCGAGATAGTGATGATTTCCAGCGAACTCAATGGCCAAGGGCAACGTAAAAACATATATAGTATGGGTTTTCTTTTTAGATGCTATGTCACAAAGCTCCACCAGCCAATCGCCTTCCCGCCACTCTCGGTTTCCTACTCAAAACAGATAAGGGAAATAGGTGTTACCATCTCAGGCAAAGGCGTGTCTGTCTTGCATCCCATCACGCGTTTCCGTCTACTCGTGTCTCCTCCTTTTGCTGCCGCCCTCAAAACTTCAACCTGCCGGGTTAGAATCGGTGCGACTTGGCCTTGGCCCTGTAGGCAGTGTAGCCCACGTACGCGCCACCCGCAACGAGAACGAAGAGTATGATCTTTGTGAAGAACCATGTCCAGCTGCCGCCCTGCGTCTGGCTGCTCTTGCTGGCGCTCTTGCGGCCCTTGTTCTTACCACCGGGCGACGCCTTGTTGCTGCTACCAGGCTGAGTGTACAGGTTCTTGGCCGTCACGGAGATGATGTCGTGGTTGTCGCTGAGCTCGCCCGTCTCGGCGGTGAATCCGACGTAGGCGATGTTGGGGACCGCCGGGGGCTCGTCGAGCTCGAAGCACGTCTGCCACTCGTCCTCCACCTTGTACTGGAGCTCCAGCTTGAGCTGCTTGTCCTGGAAGTAGGTGAGGCGCATCTTGGTAGGGATACTCGCGTGTCGGATGCCGCGCGCCGAGCAGCCAGCCAGCTCGGTGTGCTTTCCGTCGTTGGACTTGTCGTACGTGGTTTGGCCGTCGCCGTACATGGCCATGACATAGGGGAAGACGACGCCGGGGCGGTTGTTCTTGTAAGTGTCGATAAAGATCCCGAGGCCCTCGAACTTGTCCGGTCCGCCAAAGACGGTGCCCTGCTGCGCCCGCTGGCGGGTGATCCACATGGCGAAGCCGTCGCCGTAAAGCTGGTTCTTGCCCGAGATCTTGAACTCGACCTCAACCTGCCAGTTGGTCGCGGTGAGGGGTACTCGGGAGTACATCCATCCCGCTTGTGACGGGCGATCCGAGGTCAGTCGGATGTATCTATGATATCGATGTCAACACATGGTCCCATAGTCCCACAGCCGCCATTGTCAGGAAGTCGAGGAAACATACGAGTCGGTTCGAATAATGGTATCTCCGCCAAAGTCATACCAGCGGCTTTGCATGTCCGAGTCTAGGTAGGGCTAGTGGGAGGTAGTATCAGCAAAGCTGTCGTCTAGCGATACTCGCGTGCGTCGCACTAACCTGGCTCAAGGAATGTGTCCTAAGCTACAAAGTCAAGTAGGTTAGCAAGAGGTTTTGCCCACTATCCGCCGGACCAGAGTTTGCCGTACCGAAATGCTCTTGATGTTTCCATCGGGCTCGAGAGCGCTGGCAGTCCAGGCGAATGCGCCGAGGAGCGCCGCCGATAGTGAGGGCAGCCGCATGATGGAAAGCTGGACCTCGATTCCTCCTGTTGCACTTCCTTGCTCTTAAAGGGGGCCAATCCGAATCTTGGCTCGATGGGGGGGCGCGCACCGCTCGTCAGCGTGGCTGTGGGCTCGTAATGTTGGTGCAAGAAAAAAAAAGATTGACCGCGGTGGTCGTTTGAAGTCGTTGTGACGTTGTGGGTAAAGGTAGGGGGATGTTAATCGGGGGCAGGAGCTAGCACAAGTGTCCTCTTCCTTTGGCCAGGCCGATTTTAGCTGTCCGTACTCCGTACCTTGGCTCGACCGCTCTGGCGGCTCATGAGCCCCCTGCCGGCCCCCTGTTTTCTGAACCTGGAACCCCGACGCTAGACTCAGAGGGGACTCTTGGGTCCCTGGCGCCACACCCGCCACAGCTGTCTTTAAATCATCAGATGAAAATTCGGTGCCATCTTCAGTCTCGTTCAATCTTTTATATTCTCAATATGGTCTCGCATTCTTACAAAAGCTATCGGAGAACAGTATTATGGATCCAGGCCTCTGTACCACCTGATGTTGATAGAAATCAAATGGCCTACAGCTTATAAGCTTCGTGGCCGAGATGTTTCCATCGCAGAGCTGGAACCCACTACCATCAACAGGACTGAGCCCATGATGGCCAATTCAATGGGGCTATCTTGCATGACAAGCAAGCCACTTGCACAACAGCAAGGCTTACATCATGGATGTGGACTTGTTGATGCAACCTGGTGAGGGGCTGCTAAGCACGATGCGCCATGGAGTGCAAAGACTTATCCAATGTGTTGGGGAATGCTTGTAACTTTGGAGATCAATAATGTCTATCCGGGGGCTTGACCTTAATAGAGACAGCAACATTCAGTAGGCCCTGTGGCTTAAGATATCATCTCACGATATACTGTTGTGAGGACAAGGTTTTGTATCAACCAGTCTTCAACATTGTCGTAGTTAGTAAATAAATCTAATAAAGATATCCGCACAAGGCAGGTAATAAGATCACTAGATCTCTGCTGAGTCATCGAATTCCCCCACGGACTATCCATTTTCCCAAGGCCGCCCGCCTATCGCCTATCCATATATCCGTTGATAGGCGTTGAAGCTTTCATCCAACTCGCCGACAGCGCCCCGAAACCACAAACCGTCCCGACTCCCCTCTCTCTCTCGAAAGATCGCAACAATGGATTCCAGCCAAGTCAAGCAGGCCGTTATGAAGCAGGTCCAGCAGGAGGCCAACCTGGTCAATGCCCGGGCTCTCATCGAGGTACGCTTTTTGCGCCCCAATTGCCGCCGAGGTCGCAAACCAACTCTGCTGCCGTCATGAGCAACGAAATATCACGAGAAGAGAGAAGGGGAAAGAAAGAAAGAAAGAAAGAGAAAGAGAAAGAAAGAAAGAGAAAGAGAAAGGAAGAAAGAGAAAGAGAAAGAAAGAAAGAGAAAGAGAAAGAAAAGACTGACATGGATCGGCGCTACAGAAACTCCAGGAGACCTGCTTCGAAAAGTGCATCCCCAAGCCAGGCTCCTCTCTCTCGAGCGGCGAGACGAGCTGCATGACGAGCTGCATGGAAAAGTACATGGCCGCCTGGAACATGGTTAACGCCGCCTACATCGCGCGGCTAAAACAAGAGTCTGGCCACTAGAGGCAAAGAAGAAGAAAACGCAGAATTCCACCGCGGCCGGTCACGGTAGATGCGCATTCGAATCGGAATAAGCGAACCCTGCCATCTCGGACAGCGCTGGATTGTACACATATTGTTAACACTATATTGATATCTTGGGGAAGGGGGAGACGGCACCCGAGGCGAAGCCCATCTACCAGTGGCAGCGACAAGGTGGTGGTGGCCGAGGCGAAGAGGAGCAATTTCTCTTACAATGGGACGCCAACATCGATCGATAGAACGAGGAAATAGACGAGCTGGAGCAGTTTGGCATGGAAAAATATACATCAATAGCCAATGCGTCGTACAACACTCATCTCTCTCTCTTTTTTTTTTTTTTTGGAGGGTTATTGGCTCTTTTTTTTTTTCTTGCTGGGTATCTATTCTTGCCCACCAGCAGCGGCCTTCTTCTTTTCCTCCTCAGCCGCCCGCTTCCTCGCAAGATACCGCTCCTTGGCGCTCGAGATGTCGCTCTCCGTCTTGCGGCTCTTTGCCGCCCGCTCGATCTCATCCCGCTGTGCGGACTCCTCCTCCCGTGATCGCTTCAGCGACTGCTCCAGCTGGTCGGCGAGCATGGCCGACTGCCGCTCCCGCTGGGCCTGCTTCCTTCCGATCTGCTGGCCCGAAACCTCTCTCCGAGGTCGCTCGGCCTGGCGGTCTGCCTCTCGCTGGGCGGATTCCTTCTTCTTTGCGCCCACGTTCAGGCCGCCTCTGAGGAGCTGGCGCTTGTCGACGACCTGCCCGTCTTCGTTGACGGCGACGTCGGCGCCCTTCTCGTTCAGCTCCCTGGCTATCTCGGCCTCCAACTTTTCCTTGTCGGGCTCCTCTCGGTCCTTGCCCTCGTCCTCCTCCCTGTCGTGGCGCCCGCCCTCCTTGGCCTTTACTTCGGCAGCCTTGACGGCATCCGCGTGCCGTTGCTCGTCCTTATCCAGAAGCTTCCTGTAGAACGCGGACATGCCGCCGCCCTTGTTCTTCTTTGCCTCCTCCTCCTCCCGCCTCCTCTCCTCCTCCTCCAGGCGCTTGTTCTCCTCTTGCTGTTTGCGGTACGCCTCGGTGACGAACTTTTCCTTACCGGCGTACTCGTCTCCCTCGGCCTCGCGCTCGCGGGCTATCTTCTTCTCTTCGGCGATGAGCGCGTCGCGCTTCCGCACCTCGGCCGCCTGCAGCAGGTTGCGCATGTACTTTGGCCGCCGCTCCTCGTCCTCCTTGGAGACATGCTTCTTGGGCTTGAGCGAGTCGTAGACGGAATCGTACTCGTAGACGCTCGCGTCGACCTCGGCGGCCGCCTCGGCGTTCTTCCGCGACGTGAGCGAGCTGGAGAGGTCGCCAAACATGATGCTTGGCTTGCCCTTGGTCTTGAGCTTCGGTGGTTGGCCCGGCGGCGGCCCGTTTCTTGATGGTTTGCCTGGTTTTGACGTGGACGATCTGGATGACGAGGTGCCAGCAAAGTCGTCAAACTCTCCAATCTCTTCTTCCTTGCCGTCATCGTTCGTGCCGCCATCGCCGTCGTTGTTGTCGTCATCGTCCCCAAACATGAGCCTTCGCTTCGGCGGCGCGGGCTTTGACGCGCCTGGCCTCTTGGTGAGGTTCAGCCCAAAGGCCAAGCCAGGCTTGCTCATGATGCGTGTCTTTCTGATTCCCGTGTTATGTTGCCGTGATTATAAGGGGCCGAAGGAGCTCTAGGGGTTTTCGGGAATTGGCGTTGTAGCGTTGGAATAGAGTCGGGTTTTAGTTCGAGGTTGAAGGTTGGGAAATGGAAGTTTGCGATTCGAGCTTCGCGAACTGACTCCCAGTGGTGCTGTCTCCATGTGCGACCCGACTTGTCAGGGATTAGGATCAAGAATGCCGCTGTGCCCCAGCCAATCGCGCGATCCAGCGGAGCCGGAGTAAAGGATTTAAATGTTGGATTTTGCGACACTCATAAACAGTTCCTCCCAATGACAATCGCCTGTCATGTTCCTCCAGTGGCGTTCTCTCTCTTGCTAGGAACTCGATCATGACGTGATTGGACTAATAAACCCGCGGCTTCTGATCAGCCTGCAACCTCTAGAGCTCTTATCACAAGAGCAAAAGTCAACTTCTTTTTCCTCCAAGTTATAATCTTTTTTAAAATATTCTACTATACTATCTATCGCCACCTAAAATAAAACAGCCATGGAATCCTGTTCTACATGCGCGACGATACTCTCGTCGACGCCCGCATACTCCAAGGACGAACTGTCGCTACCCCAGGATCGCCGAGTTGGATGCTGCGCAAGGATAATCTGTGGCAAATGCATTCATGTTCGTCATCCACTTTGCTGCTTTTGCGCCTGGTGAAGAAGATGAAGATTAAAAAGAAAAAAAAAATAGGCTAACACTTGAGCGACAGAAGAACGAGCGCTTTGCGCATTATTGTCCATACTGCCAGGTCTCGACAGCCCCGTCGTCTCTCCCCCAAGGCCTCAGGGAGCCGCCGGCTTACACGTCGTTTCCGCCGTCTGGTTCCGCCACGGCGGCGGATCTCTCGGGCGCGCCGCCTCCGTACACGCCGACGACGACGACATCGTCTTCTTCTTCCAAGGCGGCCGCTGCGCAAGATGCCGAGAACGAAAAGGCGGCGCTGGCAGACGAGGACTCTGCTGCCCCGGACATCCTCCATTTCCTCCACCACCAGCACGACACCGTAAACTCACTGTCCCTCCGCTACGGCGTGCCCGCCTCGGCCCTGCGGCGGGCCAACAACATCACGAGCGACCACCTCCTCGTCGGCAGGCGGACCGCCCTCATCCCCGGCGAATATTACAAGGGCGGCGTCAGTCTCTCGCCCCGGCCCGTCGAGGGGGAGGACGAGGAGCTGAGGAAGGGCAAGATCCGGCGCTTCATGACGGCCTGCAAGGTCTCCGACTATGACGTTGCCGTGCTGTACCTTGAGCAGTCCGACTATGATCTCGCCGCCGCCGTCACGGCATACATGGATGACGATAGGTGGGAACGGGAACATCCAGCCCAGCTGCCGGGCAAGGGAAAACGGCCTGATAGACAAAAGAACCGTGGCCCTTTCTGGAGAGGACTCTGACTCTGGTTCGACTTGTATTTATTAGATCATTATCCTTCATATTGCCCTTCCCGGCTTGTCAAAAACACACTCCCAGTTCAACGGATGCCTGCTTCCAGCCCAGGGCTTCTCGACCCGTCTCTATCCGTCTTGCGTGCCTTGTGCTGCTCTAGCTGGCCGTCAGCCTGATATCGCGTGAGGCCATTCTCTCTTCTTCTCTTGGGCATCACGATCGATCGGTGGGCTTTTCTTCTTTCTTTCTTTGGTTCAGATGCCATTAGATCGATTGATCTTAACTCTTCAATTCAATTCTTGGACCAAACCAACAGGCTTCGTGCTGTCCATGCTGACCTGGACGATAACGCCGCTACCCTCCCAAATAGTTTAGGGTTTTATACAATAACAAACATGCCACTTTCCCTCTCATTAGAATGCAGACCGTGTACGAATATCCTGACGCGCTTGTTAGCCGTGGAACACTCGGGCAGTGATTGGGCTCGCGAAACTCACAGAAATCTTCCTCTCAATCTCCCGGACCGAGCGGTCCAGCTCGCCCGCGATCATCTGCTTCTTGTCGTTCGGAAGCAGATTGTACCTCTCGCAAAGGTCGCCGTCGATGACACCCTTCACGGGAGCATAGTAGCCGCGATACATGAGATGATCTCGTCCTGCGAGCGGGGGATCCTCACTCCTCATATGTTGCTCCAGGTTCTGGAAGAAATCCGCGTCTTCACGACTGACGAATGGGATGAACACTCCAATCGTGCCCATGATGCCACTCCACAGTAGAATCTCCTGGCCACCAACCACAAGGCTCGTCTTTGCGATGCTGGTGGGTATGTCCTGCGCGTAGAAATGGCACTGGAGGCTCAGCCTGTGAGGCGTGCCGTGGAGATAGTCGCGGGCATTGATGAGGTGCAGGCCAGATTGCTCCTCGTCCGCCTCTTCGCTGGCCTTTTCGGGGCAGCGTACGATGAACATGTTGCCGAACTTGTCGCCACCAGCAACTGACTCATAGTCCACCATGGCTGTGCAGGTGGTCCATCTTGCGATTGTGTCATCGGCAAATGGGATAAGTCTGTTGGACGCCGGCTTGTACACAACATACGTGACTCCTTGTTGAACATCTCCCACCACTATGCGGCTGCCCTGCGTATTCAGAGAGACAATCCGCTGTGCTGTCACTTCGGCCTGAGACTTGCGCAGCATTTGTCTCATGCCCAGGTCGTATATCCGCAGCTGTGTGCCAATAGCCACGGCCACTCGGCCCCGAAATGGCATGAGAGCCAGGGGCGGCTCTTCAACCTTGGTTTTGTGAATGAACTCCAGTTCTCTGCCCCCCTCCTGGAAGCGATATATGTGCAGATAACCCTCGGAGAAGCCCTGAGGGTTGACAATCATGTCTTTCCCAGTACCGACAACAAGGAAGTTCTCATTTTCTTGGCTGGCAAATGACACAACGGCCGCGCTCACCGCTGCCTCGTTGTTCTCTAGATCCACCGTCTGAAGGACTTGTCCCTCTTCTGATAGAGGATCGATCACGTTGATGCAGGATGCCCATCGGCGTGTACCCTTGGGGTAGCCAAACTCCTCTGGGGGGAGCACCTTCGAGTCGCCGTTCACCACAGCGGGGTCTGCTAATAACTTGGCACGGAGTTCGGGCGGCAGGGTGTTATTGTCTGCCTCGATGGTGTAAAAAAGAGGCTGGTCGGGGTGCTTGACAAGCTTCTTGGGTGTGTAGGTCAAAGGGATTGATTTCTGAATCAATGTCTCACCGAGTCGGTCGATATTGAAAATTCTGTATGCGTTAGCATACTGCATTGCAACCGTCAAAGATAAAAAAGATTGAGGATTGGTGTTGCTTCAGTAGGAACAATTGGAAAAAATGCGTAATAAGGCCTCATCGCCGATGGCATAGGTCCCATGGTATCATCACGAGCAAGGGGAAAATGCAGAGTGCTGGTGGTTCTCAGCAACGTACCTTAGAGACTGGCCCTGAATGCCAACAATGCCCTCTTCGCACTGCTCACTGCTGAAATTCCAGCCCCATTCAAGGTCAACGTAGCTGAGTGGTGTCACTACGAAGCCCTTGGTAATGGGATCGGCATATCCGAGCCAAGGTCTCGAGCTCAAACCAAGCACGCATGTTTTGCCCTGAACAGTGACCTGGAACAGCCTTACTTCCTTTGGTCCAAGGAACTTCTGACGTGTGTCGGTGAGTTCACCAGTGACTTCATCTAGCACTGTGCGGAGGTAGACACCGGAATGAAGGCCGATATGTAGGTAGAGTGTTGAGCCACCAGAGGACGAATCTTCCATGGCAATAATCGCCAGTGACGTGGGAGCAGCTGTCAAAGCCTGCACCGATTTGTTCTCCAGAGTCGAGTCAGGGTCCAAGCTGAGGATGCGGACGGTGCAGTCATCGCACCCAACCGCGAGGAACGAGCTTCGTAGTCGTCCTTCGGGAACATCGCCCAGGCTCAAGCAGGTGACGGTACCAAACATCTCCTTCTTCTCGTCATACTCGGCCAGCGAGCCATCGGCATCCATCTCGAAGTAAACGATCTCTCCGGAGCTGAGGGCCACAGCAACTTGGTGGGCATTGGCCGACGCGGCGACAATGGAACGATGTTGGGGCGCGGCCCATTCGTTTACGTGGCCGTTTCGAATGTGCCTGATTCCCTTGGGATGAACCTGGATGAGGCCATCATCGCCCAGCAGCTGTGCAGCAAGTGTAGGAACGCTGGTCAGGAAACCAGAGTCACTGACTTCTTCGACCGTCTCTCCAATACTCAGTACGAGTGTTCCGTTGGTGAACGAGAGGACGATGTAGGTATCGTACTGCTCGGAGCGGTTGAGTTTGAGTGTCCACACAGCAGATGGAATTCCGGGTAGCTCTGAAGCTACAATCTCATTGACTTCCAGTCCATGCTTGAGCATTCTGAATGTACTTCGGGCACCATTGCCACAGACGGTATAGATTTGAGGCGCATCTTCCCCAGTCAGGTTGGCCACCTTGCAGTCCAGGAGAGGGTTCATCGCGGGGATGCTCTCAACCAGAGCCAGGTTCTCATTTGGTCGTGGGTGGAAGTAGACTGGGTCGTACGACGCCTTGGGGTCCGCGGGAAAGTCATCGCTTGAGAACTCAAGCTCGTCGTCGTCGTCTCCTAGTTTCTCGAACTGGTAGAAGGAGTAGTTGCCAAACTGGCTGGCAACGTAGAGGAATCCACTCTTCAGGATACAGAGGCTGGATGCCACAGGGACGGTGTCGAAATACTTAATTTTGAGCCTTTTAACCTCTCCTGTGGCATTACCATCCTTGTCTTCGACCATGTCGATTGAGAGCTTGAAGAGATCGCCGTCTTCGGTTTGCAACAGAAAGAAGAAGGCACCGGTATTGCCTTTTAGCTTGTGCATGATCCCTGACACGATGGTGCGCTTTCGAGAGGGATCCTCTGTTGCGCCTCGTCGGCGGGGGACGGGGACACGGAACGCCTCCTGGTTCGAATGTCGGTAGGTGATATTTTCCTCGCCACAGACAAGGACGCCACTAGGACCATCATTGCCACCGGGAACTTGAAAGAGGAGGGACGCCGTGGGATCAACGGGATCTGACCACCTTCTCACCACATGGTTGAGACCCAAGTCAAGCTCATAGTACACTAGCTGCGTCTCCAGCTCCTCCATGGCCTGGCCGCTCGAGTCTTGGTCGACTTCAGAGCAGTCGATTTCAAGGGCTGCGAAGACGGGGTTCGAGTACCCGACATCAAGCGCGACCATCGAAATCACAATCACGCCAGGCTTGTGAGCCTCAAGAGGCGACGAGATTGTGAGCTCGGCCTGAGCGTTCCGGTTGAGGACATAGACGAGCTTGTTCTTTTCGGTGGAAGCGATGAGACAAGCTCTGCCCTTGGGATCGCAAGCAAGATACTCGCCAGGGATGACTCGTCGCACGCCGGACTTGCCGAAGGTTTCGAGATGAAGCCGCTGGAAGCGGTTCTGGGCTGGGACATACTCGATGACCGTGATGCGACCCGAGTCGGTAGCCAGAATCAGGTAGTCTATTACAGGTCTTGTTAGCCCTCTTGTCCTCTGTGCTTTGATACTGTGCTCCCGATGGCGCTGCATTCGGCGCGTCTGTGGCATCGCCTTCGAATATCACTAAGTGATCTCCCAAAGAGGTCTCGGATGACTTACCCTTATTGCTACCCGCCAGACGAAACGCGGCGAGGGAACGAATGATCCCGAAGATGTCATGGGAGAGGAGGGTAATCACCTTTCCCTGCGATGGATCAGGTCGCAGCAGCGTCAGCTGCGAGCCTGCGCCAGTGATAATAAGCTGCTCTCTGGTGCCTGCAAACTGGCCGAGCACCGCCTGGGCGACGTTGGTCGGTGGCTGGACCGTCAGCGAGTACAGGAACATATTCGACGTGGTCGCCATGTTTGCGGCTAGGCGCCGTTGAGCCTGCGCGGCTTCAAAGGCTAGTTCCTGGTCGAATTGTGTCGCGTCGAAGCTGGTGGTTGGACCTTGAGCTTTGAGATGCTTGCAAGCTTTTGATTTTAGCAATTTGGGGCGCGTCGCCGGATGAATAATTTGTGCGGCGCCGATGCAGTGGCCCACCTCGACGTGGGATCAAACTCACGACAACTACCACGAGGTCTTCCAAAGATCCCAGGAGTACCAATTTAAGTCCCAGACTCGACTTCTTGGCTCAAAATGGAGTCAACGATGCGTCGAGCGGCTTCAAGCCTTTGTGGGCGCTGCTCTGCGACTCTGCGCAGGCAATTGGCGACCGGAACCCGAGCAACGCCGTGGATAGGAATATCAGCCCATCACGCCCGAAGTGTCCATGCGACTGTCAAGGACCAGAAACGATCATCGCCTGCTTCCAGAGACTTTTCTACCTCTGTCAAGGGTCAGTCGGAAGCTGCCGCGGCAAGCAAAGGCCCCGAGCCTACGGTGCGCCTCGGCCAGGATGAGCTGTTCCACCCGTTCTCCAAGTCTCCCGTCCCAGAGTTCCGACGTCGAGCGGCCTTCATGCGACAGCATGCCTACTGCCCGCACCCCGACCACAAGGAGACAAAGTTGCCGACGATTGCGCCAAAGGCCGGAGATGCTGAAACAAAAGGAGGAAGCCAGCCACCTGCTAATGTCAACTTCGAATGCCCCGACTGCGGCCTGCCCGTCTACTGCTGCGAAGAACATTGGATGGACGATTATGAGAAGCACCTGGAAATTTGCGATACCCTCCGACAGGTCAACGAGGACGAGCACGACCTCCGTTCCGGCCGAATATTCCACGAAGGAAACCTGCCAGATCTTCAGATGGAGGATGCGGCAATCAACATGACGAACTGGGATACGTTCATGTATACGCGAGAGTTCGACGCCGTCAACTCGGACCGCTCCATGAGGCAAATCACCCGCCTCCTGACCTACCCGGTCACCATTGGCAGCGTCCTCCACGAGCTCAGCCCATATAGCATCAAGGAGGGAGGAGAGCGTCTGACGGTGGAAGGATTGAAGAGCTTCAGCGGTCAGTCCCAACGACCGGAAACTAGAGTTATTGCGCAAGACTAACTGGCCGCCCGTAGCTTTGCGGTACAACCTGCACCCTCCCAAGTCAGGTCGGGGTTACGGCATCAACCAGCTTCGGCCGGAGCCTCCGCCGGTGAGACTTTTCATCTTAGGGGCCCGTGCCGAGTCGTCTCTGCCGCGACCTGCTTGGGTCCAGCTAGCTCACATGTTCCCCGAGTCGCGACTGCACCTCATCTTCATCGGGCCGGAGAGCATGGCCAACCGCGACGACGAGTTCCCGTTGCCAGAGCGTACACCGTCAAACCCCTTCGGAGCCGTGATTGAAGACCGTGTCTGGTACAAGATGAAGATCAGCACGATCGTGGATTACTACCACACGATCCACAAGACCCAGCACTTTGCGCCATATGATCCCTACTTTGACTGCTTCGTGCTCTTCCACCCCGGCCTGGGTCACCCCGCCAGCAGCCACGAGTGGGAAGAGACTCTGCCTCTGCTGCTGGAGACCAAGGTTCCCATCATCAGCACGGGATACACCCAGTTCGACATGGAGCGAGATGTCGAATGGGTCAACAAGAAGTCGAATGGAGAGTTTGACATTCTGCTGAAGCCCGGCGAGAACATCTTCAGGAGCCTCCGGTGGGATCTCAATGACATGGACCCCCAGGATGTGAGCTGTGGGAACTGGGGCGTGTGGTCGTTCCGTGGCAAGAGGTATGCCGCTGTCCGTTCTCGGCAGTGACGAAGCTAACGGGCCTTTACTACAGATACGAGACAACTACCAAGGAGGTATAGAATCCTGGTGTGGCTAGGAGGGCTATGAGCTATGAGCTGGAAGCCGGAAGCTGGGGGGTGGGAAAGGAAGTTGTTGTACCCATATTGTACAGAACCTGTAGTATTTACGTGCGTCTGGATAGACGAAACCCTGCCTCTAGCGAAGTAGTAGCAGAAAAAAGTAGATCATCTCCCTAGCTTGCTCCTTATCGCTTTGACTGTTTCAAGATTATATCTGACTTTCCTCGTGTGCTGTATCTGACGCAATGCTTGCGCCCAACTAACTAATGCAGGTGCGGGGATGCGGTGCAGGGCACGGTTTAGGCGGGCCAACAACCCCCCCCCGCTGAGGGTTGGCATGGGCAGGAGCTTAACACGGCGGCGGCATGTGGCCAAACCTGCGGCCATCCTGCGACCCAAACCTCTACTTCAACCTCAACTCTTCCGAGCCTCAGCTTCAACCTCCGAGTTGCGCCATCCAGATCCGCAATCCTCCGCCCCCGACACACCGGGCCATGGTCGTCGAGAATCGCCGATCGCTCCGGCCATGACCGCCGCCTCTTCTGCGGCTGCGGCTGCGGCTGCTGCTGCTCCTGCTGCTCCTCCTGCTCCTGTGCGCGCTCCGGCCCCACGCCCCAAGTCCGTCGCCTTCGAGACCGATGCGCCCTCCTCTTCTGCTGCTCCTCGCCGGCCGAACCGTCCCAGCACGAGCGACCCGCTGTCTGACCGATCGACGTCACTTCTGATCCGTCGCACGCTGTGCTCGCAGCAACTTGGGGACAAGGGACGAGATGCCCAGGTGTCCATCGAGGAGCTGCTTCCGCCGCTGACGAGCCGCAACGATGTCGACCTGCAGCTCTACGCTTTCCTCGCCATTATAATGAGAGAGTTTGTCCAGAGTTGGTATAGCAAGATCACGACGGACGAGAACTTTGTGGCGGAAATCCTACACATCATCGCCCACTGTTCGCGCGCGTTGGAGCAGCGACTGAGGAACGTCGACCTTGAAGGCCTGATATTGGACGAGATACCTGACCTGCTGGACAAGCACATCACTGGTGGGCCGCCTTCCCATGGGCAGTATCTTGATCCAGGCCAGCTGACAGTGAGCAGCCTACCGTATCTCCCACAATGCCATGTCAAGGCCACCCATAGTGGTGGACCCCCGAGAGGCGTACCATGCTCTGTGTCCTCTCCCGCACCTTGCGCCGGTGCCTCGCTTGGACGACCCAGACGCAGCATCTGACCAGCGGGAGAATGAAGCGCTATACCGTCAGCTGCTCGTCCAGGGCGTGCTTGCCATTCTTCTTCCAACCGAGGACCTCGAGAATCCCTGCCTCACAGCCCTCGTCGAGCAGATCTTGTCCGAGCTGATCATTGGCAATGTAATAGCCAATAAAGCGTCGCAGCCGTGGGTACTATACGAGGGCATCTGCATCGCGGCGAGGGTCATCTGGGAGAAGAGGGAACAACGGACGACGACCACGGAGAGCAAAGCTCAGCCACTAGAGTCCCATCTCGAGGTCAAAGGGCGCCGTGCCTGGTCTGCCCGTTCCATGTTCCTCGGAGTGATCCAGCTCGGCATGCTAGTCGTTGGCTCACTTCGGTTCATCACGACGGCCCTGGTCATGGCCTCGTCTCTCCCCGCTAGAACCACTCCCTCTGAAAAGGAAGCCGTGATAGATCACGACAAACCAGAAAGCGCACCGTCGAACCCGAGGTCATCCGACAGCGCCAAGGCCCCTATCCTATCATGTCGAATCTGGACTTGCGCCGGCAACCTCTTGGAGTTGAGTTTGCGCATGCCATGGCTCGATGGCTTTCTGTCACTTCTCCAGTACGGAGCAGTCAACGGCCCTGGACGAATCGGCGGCCACGACGGCCCTCTTGACAGGTAAGATATGAGCGTCCCTTCGCGTTTGTGCCACCATCACCAGACATGCTCTCTACCCCTTTGTTCACCTCGCATGAATCCAGAGTCACTGGACCTGTTGATGCTCCAGTGAGCTTGCAGAACAGGGGTTCTTCAACGGCACCGCTAGGCAAATCGGCCCGCCCAGTCAGTCTTCAGAGCGGCCCATGCCGCCTTCTTTTTTCCTTGTTGGAGAGCAAGGGATCCTCGGCGCACCCCCTTCGCAAAAGCACGATTACAAGCGAAGGAAAACAGGGCGAGCGACGAGGCCAATTCACTGTCGACCATCTGGTGTCTCGAAGAAGGGCTGCTGGACGGGTCTCTCCGGGGTCTCGGGCTTTGGCCAATTGAAGCGCATAGCGCGGGCTTTGGCTTCCGATTGCTTGACAACGTGCGCCAAGTTGGGTCGCTTCGTCCAGCAGGATGACGGGATTACGCGCCCAGCCCTGACCGGGATGTCAGCTACGTTGCTCGAAAGGGACCGCCCGCTCTTTTCGACATGCAATGTTCGAGTCTGAATTGACTCTCGCCCCGTGCCGCGCCACCCGAAACCCTAGCCAGGATTTCCCGAGGCGATCATGATGCGGCATCGCAGAGACCACGGGAGGAGATGGACCGCGAATCCGGGCTCTGGGTGATGATACCACCTCTCTCAACCTGCCCGGTGAGGCTTGGTCTACCCGGCATCCCAGCTTGATGTCTCCGAAGGGGTCATGCTGGTATCCGTAAACCCTCTGTCGCACAATCCTCGGGAATCCCCGACGGGGAAGTTGGGGGCCGCCTGGTGACATTGCATGCATATGGCACACCACCTCAGCCGCGGCCTCATCGTCTGCTGTGTAATCTCACAGCTCTCCATCAGCCATCAGACACAGGTCCGACGCCCGATGCGCCTCTTGATGCGTTTCCCCGCACCCGGCATGGCTCGTCTGGGCTACCCCTGGTCCAAACTCGACCTCCTTCATGCCCAGCTTCCCGGATCATCACGGCAGCACCACCTCCCTGCCCGCCAGTCCAGTCACCGCTGATGCCCAACCGACCATTGAGGGCCTCGTGCTACTCACATCGTCTGGATCAACATACCTGCCCCTTGCTTTAATTTGCTGCAGACCGTTTCCGCTCCTGATACCCCCACGCCGCATCCTCTCCGTGTGCAACTCGGCCATGTGCTAACCCTCTTTTTCTTTTCTTGGTAGGCTCCTCTCTCACCACATCCATTCTCTCTTCTCTCCTTCTCACCTCCCCCCTCTTCTGCGCACGCTCCGCGGCGTCCTCTTCCCCAACAACGCGCCTGGCACGACGACCTTGTTCCCACCCTCTTCCGATGCCGAGCTGCAGGCCCTGCGTCGCAGAGCCGCTAACGCGCTTTGGGGCCTGCTGCCGAGGGGGGTGGGAAGACTCTACTTTGGCGGTCGCTTATGGCGGCGAGGTGAGGGGGACTCGTCGGACGACGAGGGCCTTGTCGATGAGATGGAGCGGCTGCTCCTGGTGCTGGATGACGGGTACTGCAATAAGCACCTGATGTACAGCATCCTGGAGCTGGTGCTGGTGAGGTTGATGCCGGAGCTCGGCGAAAAGGGCGTCACGGAGCTCTGGGAGGAGAGACTGGGATAAGTGAGTAGAGAGATCTGTATGTAGACTCTCGCAGAGTTGATGATACCCGAGCTGTTGTTAATTAATAATTCGTAATACGTTTCATGGATCAAGTTTCGCCATCAATGATGGACAAGTTTTTGGAGTTGTTCAAGAGCAAGGGCAGTCCCGAATGCACAACTGCCGCCCATTCCTATTCCTCAACTATCTCGAAAGGAATGTCCACGAGATATCTTGACCGTCTCGGCCTTGGCTCTCTCCCCGCTCTCCTCGAAACAGACACAGCCGTCACTCCGCCTCTTCTTTCCCGTCCTCGTTTGCAAAGGGGGAAGAAGATCAAAGAGCCTTTGAGGGAGAAAAACAAAAAACACACTTTATGGCATCCTTAAAAGGCGCACCGGATGGAAAAAGTTCATCGCCCTGTTGCTTCTCCCTTTCCCTATGCGCCCCCTCCCCCTCCCC
>JABFEP010000550.1:0-17616 GCA_013618265.1 Fusarium albidum
GCGTCCCGCCATTGGCCTTACGAGCCCGACCGGGGCGATCCCGGCTGTTAGGGCAAAGGGAGGAGACGCGGGATGGTCCGCCTTGAGGTTGAGGAGCCGGCAGACCAGGCCGACGCTGATCTATGAAGCATCCAGCAAGGCCATTCAACTCAACTACGCATGAAGTAGAGATCTAGATAGATGTCCCATCACTGTCGGGGCTGCAATAGAAGCAGCAGGCAATTACAACAGTTAATAACCTCCCCAAGCCAATCCAGAACCCAGGATGCCTCGTCTATCTCATACGCGACTGTGACACTGGGATCTTTTCATCCCATCGCGCTGCTGCTTGTCGGGACATTACTACTTTAATGAGCCAAGGACTACGGATAATAATAACTCGGTCTGGGGTCGTCGGGTTGGACATAAAAATACTAGCGGAAGGACATCCAACACACTCCCAGATCGCCTCCTGGCCCATGCACAATCATATTCCTTTGTTCGGAGAATCTGAATCCATTTACCAAGAAGGATCCCCCCCTTGTCTGTCCTATCCACAATGTGTGACTGTTGCGCTGTCTATAATTAAGTTACTTGCTTTCTTACTCTACCTGATTGTTAATACTGCAATGACCTGAATCCNNGCGGAGGCGGAGGCGGAGGCGTCGGGCCCAACAGCAAAAGACCCTTTTTGTCATGATGCCGGGACTCCATATGTATTCTAGAAAACAAGCATGAATGATCTGCTTTCCACTAATTACCAACTGAATGGATCAAGATGATTGGGGGGCATTCAACAAGGGTACCAAGAAAATAAATACGTATAATAGAAAGACTCTATACCTTAATTTCGTTCGATAAAGTCATATTCACTGTCATGCACCATTCCAGAAAAAAAGAACTCTCGGTGACTTGTCAACACGCGAGTCTTTACTCGCCTTCCCGAACTTCCAGGATATCTGCTTCCACTTCTTCCTCGCCATCCTCGTCGACGTATCCCCCGTCGCCCTCCTCTGGCTCCTCGATAATCGGCTCAGGTACTCCGCCTTGCTCAGCCTGCAACTGCTTGATCTTGGTGTTGGTCATCTCAAACACATATTGCCCCAAGTGCTCGACGCCCTCCATCGGCACCTCTCCCTCCACGGCGCCATCGCCTCCCATCGCCTCTCTTTTCGTTGGCCAGAGCTCCCCCGTCACGAGCATCAGCTTGTCTGGCCTCTGGAGCAGCAGGTCAAACGCAGGGCGAAGCTCAGGGCACGCTTCAAACACTTCCCGGCGGCCAAGGATGTAGAGACCCAGCCGTGCGCGGGACAGTGCTACCGTCATGCGTCGCACGTCACGAAGATAGCCCACTCGTGAGGTTCGGGTGAGAGACAGGATGATGTCTGATGGCTAACTGTTAGCACTGATGAGTCGCGTTGGGGGCAGAGTGGAAACCTACAGTCATTCTGCTCGCCTTGGTACTTGTCCACCGTTGCCACCGCTTTGGGAAAACCAAAGATTGTGTCCCGAGCACACCGGTGAGACAGCACGTCCTTCACAAGCGCCCTTTGACCGGCATATGTCGTAAGGATGGTAATCTTGTCCGCCGGATACCCGAGCAAGCGCATATACTGATAGATCGCAACCGCATATTCCGCCTCTCCCAGGTTTTGGACAAAATGCGGCGTAGGCTCGGCTTCGCCACGGCCATTGTAATCGGGCACATTGATGAATTGGTAGTCAAACTTGAACCCGGCATTGGCACTGACGAATTCTGGGTTGGTCTGCACATCAGGGAGGTTGCCCAGGTTCGGATACCGCCACTGATATAGGCTGGCAATTGATGAACGAGCTCGACCTTGTTGATCAAGAGTGATGGCGGGAACACCGAGTCGAACGAGCCGTGAGAAGAGCGACTGCTCGAGGTTGGCGTAATGCCGGAATGCAAGGCTCTGGATGACCGGGGAGTTTTGGAAGTGGTCACCGCAGAGGACAACCCGTTGCACCGGCATCTTGCCGTTCTTGGGCTTCTGCATCGCCAGGGGCAAAAAGGTCTCAATCTCGGTAACCTGCGCAGCCTCCTCCATCACCACATTGTCGTAGTGAAATCCAAGAGACGCAATCTCGCCCCTCCTGATAGCCGCGTGCGTCGTTGTCATTGCGATAATCCGCGCCTCGTTTGTGAGCAAGTAGTTGGCTTTGTCGCGGTCTCGTCGAAGGATCTCAAAAGGCAGGGCATCGGCGAGCTCCGAGAAGATCTTGGAGATGTGGCGGTAGCAGCCATGTGCGATATCGAGAATAAGCTCTCGGTCGCTCTCATGGGGGAAAAGAGGCTGGGGGGCATCAGCGAAGTACGCATGGAAGGGGAAAGCTTCCACGATTTCAGCGCCACTAGAACCATCACCCGCGGCGACCTGCAGAAACTTGTTCCATGCAGGCTCCACGTAGACGGTGTTGAAGTATCCAGCAGTCTCTGCCGAGTTCTCGTGGGCACCTGGCGCGCCGAGGCTCGCAGCAAGCTTCCCGACTTCATGGAGGTAGCGGTCTCGGTTTTCGAGAAAAGACTCAACACGCCCGTGCTTGCTGAAGTTTCCCTCAGTATCGAGCTCTTCTTCACCATGTCCCAGGCGCAAAAGATGCCGCTCGTCTACGTCCAGAGCAACAATCTTGGCAAACAGCTGATTGAGTGCCTGGTTACTGTGGGCAAGCAGTAGCGTCTTTTGCTCGGGATAATTGTGATAGATGTTGTTGATGACCTGAGTTGCAACGTCCGTTTTTCCCGTACCAGGCGGCCCGACAACAACCGTCAGACCAGGCTGGGTGCCCGATGTGATGGCCTCAATCTGGGCAGGCGTGAACCGCACCGAGTTTTGTCGTGGGGCATCAATAGGATAGGGTCCAGAGTTCGGAGGTTTGTAGCTGGAAACCTTCAGTGTTTCGATCTCTGAAATGAGTGCAGGGTCGGCGTCTCTGCGTCTCTTCTTGGACGGCTTTGCGCCTTGAGGCTCCTCTGGCTTCTCGACAGACTCTAACAGATAGGGCGGGCCGAAGCTGCCGGAGACTTCATCACCCGGGTCGATAATCTTTCCGGGCAAACTCTCGATCAAATGTTGCCAGTCGAGAAAGGTATCTCTGAAGTCCACCTTTCGTTCCCGATTTGACAAGTTCTTGTAATTGGCCCCAGCAGGGTCCCCATAACCAAGGAAGACCTCATGTAGCCAGGATGGTAGGGGAACTTCGGACAGCACAAGACTCCTGATGGATTCAAGTACGGGCCTGAAGTTGTTCTCCCTCCTGCCTCGCCGTAGAAGCAGGTTGACCTTGCCATACACGTCTGCCTTGCCGGCAGCTGTCCGTTCAGCGTCCTCGCTATAAGTCCGGGGGTCCAGTTTGAGCTGAATGCGGCGCTTGCTGTCCAGATTGCCAGCTCCGTCGCGGACTTGACGGCCCTTGTCATCAGTGATCTGATGGATCTCGGCGGTTCGCACAGATATCACGCCAAGCCTGTCGGCCTCAGTCAAAGCCTCGCCTCCGTTGCTGACCGACTTGGCTGGTGGGGGTTCAATTGCCAGCAGAAACACAACGTCATCCTGTCGGAGAGAGTCCCATTCTCTGCGAACACCATCCCCCAGCCGACGAGCATCAAAGGTCACCTCAGCGCGTACCATCGAAGGTTGGTCATCTCCAACAAGGGCCGGCACAACCTCCAGGATTGCAGGTTTCGAGATTGGCATCGCCATCTTCGAAAACCCAGCAAAATTCGTCTCGCCAGGTCGTTTTGCCTCTGGACGCAACCGCCGAAGGGCGGATTCGATATCTTTTCGAACTCCGTAGAACGATTCGCACTGATACAGAATAAGCGCTCTCCACAAAAAGTCGCCGATGGAGAGGTACTGGAGGTTGAGCTTCGGGAGAGCCATAGGATGGGAACCATCATAGTTCTCTGCCTGCTGGAAATTGTTGTCGAACAGCGTCTGTTCCGTTGGGACCAAGACCATGTCACGAGCCGACTGCTGAAACGTTTTCCTTCGCCCAAAGGTGCCCAAGAGCACCTCAACGAAGAACTTGCGACCGATCGGAATGCTTAGGTTCTCGGGGTACGACGTCCGGAGGCCCAGCAACGAGACCAGCTCCAGAAGCTCTCCATCCGTCAAAGGCTCAAGCAGAGCTTCCAATTCTTCCCGTTGGTCGATGGCGCCATAGTTGGACAGTGCCAGAACAGTCAGCTTCTCCTTGAAATGTTTCAACGCAACACGTTGCAGCTTTCCGAGTGATGCGCAATGCTTATCGTATGCCTCTGTTGAGCTATGCTGGACACCTGTCTGGTCGTCGATAGTGAAGAAAGTGTAGTGAGAAAGAAGAGCGTGGAGTTCTCGGAGAAGCGTGTTCTCTTCATCGTTAAACATAGGCGACAACCGCATGGCTGAGATGAGGTGGAGATCTTTAATCAAGGAGTTGACATAACGCCGAGTTGGAAGCTGGCTTTGGAGGTCGGAGAGGAACTCCGTAAATCGCTCGCAGTACAAAACTTGATCTGCTACATAGTCAGCTAGAGTTAATACGTCAAAGACAACCATCCTCGCCTGCTTACCTGATTTACTATTCTCCGTATATACTGTCCCCAAGAAGTCAAGGAGGAGCGTATACAGCCATGATCTCTCAAATCGAAGCCGGGCTTTGTTGGGCTCATCCGATGCATCGTACCGCTTGTGCGCGGCTTTCCAGGCCTTGCGCAGATGGGGGAGTTGATCGAGGCTCGCTTCGCGCGATGCCTCGGTCGACAGGTTGTGCCAAATGCCGATCGAGACAAGAGGAGCGCATTCTTTCCTGACAAGGGCACAGTCGAGGCTTTGAAAGGCGTGGATCAAAAAGCACAGGAGTTGGGTTCGGAGGGTAGCAGAGAGTGTTCGGTCGAGCATCATCGACAGGAGCCGGCGAAACAAGGACGAGAAGTCGGCAGGCCTATCCTCGAAAAGACCTAAGAATAGTTAATTGAGAGCAACTCGACGCTGGCTGAGTGCCGACTCACCCCATGTTTCGAGATGCTCTCGGCGCTTCACGTTTGCGATGAGCGCAATCAACAAAACGTGGAAGTTGGATACCTCCTCGGTATAGCCTGGCCACAAGTAACTATTGACCAAGGTCAGCATGGATGTATACTAACAGGTATGATTCAAGGATGCGCGCACCTCTCCAAGGTCTGCAGACTCTCGAGGAGCAAAAGGGACCTGTACTGGAAGCCCTCACGCTCAAGCACCTCCCAGATGCTCTGCTTCAGAACATCGTTCTTCACTTTAGGCTTCGCCGCCTTCTTGCCCGGCTTCAACCAATGCTTTCGCGCAAGTTGAACGAACTGGTGCTCCTCCTCTTCCACTTCGGCCGGGGTCGGGCGTCCATCAGTGGACTCGCGCTGAGGCTGGCTCTTTTTCTGCGCCTTTGCAGCGCCGCTGCCCTTGAGACGCTTCACGTTTGGCATTTTCGGTTTATTTTCGCGTCATGGGCTCCCGCAGGAGTTTCGAGGGAAGCGCGTAGACCGGAACAGCACCAGAAGCCGCAAGACTGGTAGACCGTAGAAGTTCGAGGCTGAAGCCAAAGCTTGGATGTCGGAATTCTGAATGTGACGCCTCTTCATGCATAGATAGGTACCCAGGGTGCCCACAAAATTTCAGCCTCGCAGGCGGACCCACATGTCGCGACAGTTGAATCAAGCCACCAGTCAAGTACTGCCAGGCTAGGAATACTTTCACACAGGCGCCTAGCTGGCGGTACTGAAAGTCGTTCCGTGTTTTGGGGACCTTGGTCTTTGTTGCGACCAGCTCAGCCTTCTCGCCTTAGAAGTTCTGAATCTCCAAGTTCAAACAACGCGCTGCTGCTCTTTCAGTCAACATCATCATTTTTCTCGCCGCATATCGCCGATATTTCCTACTGCGCCTCCGTCATACAACATTCGCCTTCAACACATCTTCTTGACGTCGCCCATCTCTCCTACGAAGCTTCCTCGACTTTCAACCTATCTATAATACCGTGCAAGTCGCCCAAGATGGCGGCGCTGGACGCGGGCAATCCGACCGCCCCAGCTGTCGCAGCCTTCACGGCTTTGCTTCAGGGGCTCCTAGAGCAGGCAGTTAAGGCCAAACAGACGTTTACTATCGAACCGGCGCTAAACAAATATGACTTCGACGACCTCTCCGGACGAGTATCCTCCGCAGCTGTCGAACTCGCCAGGTCCGGAAGTGCGGAGGGCAAGCCCACGAGCGAACAAGTCAAGGCACGGCAGTTTGCCATGATCGAGACCGCCGCCCGTGACATATTCAGCAATCTCATCGTGAGGCTCGACTCCTTTGACGACCTGCGCGCCGCGCTGACCAACCTAGGCGACGACCACTATTGAATCTCCCGAGTTTGTCAAGGTGTGGAATCTCCTCGATATTCTGTCCATTCTTTCCGACGACGGGCTATGCGACCCTGCCCTCCTGTTCTGGCTGGCCGAGGAGCTACTGGACAGTCAGACCATCGCCGGGTGCCGCAAGATCTTTGACTTCCTCGAATCGAGACGAGAACGTATCACAGCAAATCACTTCAAGCAGAAGCAGTTGATCATTCTACGAAGCTGCAACGAACTCCTGCGTCGTCTCTCACGTGCCGAGGATACTGCCTTTTGTGGTCGAGTCTTTATCTTCATGTTTCAGAGCTTCCCTCTCGGGGACAAGAGCTCAGTAAACCTACGAGGCGAATACCATGTTGAGAACGTGACTACGTACGAAAACACTCTATCCGATGGCGACTCGAAAATGGAAGTGGACACGCCGCAGGAGGGCGCCAGAGATGTCACGGAGTCCAAATCAACTCCCAAGCCCGCCGAGCCCAAAAAGGGGGATAAAATCATGACAGCCAACGAGCTGTATCCCTTCTTCTGGTCACTTCAAGAAAGCTTCAGTCAGCCCAAGAGACTCTTTGAGACGGCAAACCTGTCGTCCTTTAAGGATAATCTAGGTGCAACGATGAAGTTCTTCCAGAATACCTACAACGAACAGCGTGAGCGTGGGCCACGGAAGTCAGCGGACGATCCCAAACGAGGCCTGAAGCGAAAGAGAGAAAGTGGCGAGGATGATGATGGTTCCAGTGGCTTCAACCCCAAGTATCTGACCAGTAGAGATCTATTCCAGCTAGAAGTAAGTTCACTCCTGTTTCTGTCTCCTTGACTTGACTAATAGGTTCTTTAGATTAGTGACCTGGCTTTCCGGCGGCACATTCTGGTTCAAGCTCTCATCATCATGGACTTCCTCCTGTCCTTGTCTACGCAGGCGCGAGAGAAGCTGACCGCAGCTGCTTCATCTACAACTGTTTCATTGAACAAGGCCGTGATGTACATAGACCAAGTACTGAGCGAAGAGGATGTGAGTCGGACAACTATTCGAGTTTCCTCTGGGAGTCCCAGCTAACAATGACAAGACCAAATGGGCAAACGATATGAAAAAGACCATTGCAGATTACCTTCGGCAGGGCGCCGATGGCCCCTACTTCTATCGGATGGTGGAGACTGTGCTGGCGAGAGATAAGAACTGGGTTCGTTGGAAGATTGAAGGCTGCCAACCCATCCAGCGAGACCCCGTCTCCCCGGCAACTTTCGTCGAGGCAAAGACCAACGTCCAGCGCATGGCCACCAGCAAGCGATTAAGACCGGTCCCCATGGGCTCGGTGCCCCTCGACTTCCTTGGAGAAGAAGCCGAAGCGACGACGATGGAGCAGCTCAGGGCAGAGGAGAGACTCCAGATTCCAGACCTCGGCAGCTTCAAGCGCAAGATTGAAAATGACGATTTCGAAATCGGCATGCCTACAAACGATCAGACCAAGGCTGCCGCAATCTCTGGGAAGGCGAGCAAGAGCTGGAGGGCGCTGCGCATCGCCGCTCGTACAAAGCTCGCCGCGTTCGACAAGATCGAAGATCCCAACAAGATCGACATCGTGTTCCAAGAGCTCGAAGAGGCGGATGACGCAGAAGACACCTCCGACCCGACAGCCAGCGAGGAAGACATGCCCAATAACCGAGATGCCATCGTCATCTCGGGGGCGGACTCTGGGGCCCTTGTTGAGAAGCTGATGGAGGAGCACAAGGGCGTGTTTGCAACCGTGGTGCGGCACACCACACGCGAGCCCCTTGCCGGCGAGGTCAAGGGCCAGTCGTTCCACTTTGTCAAGCAGCAAGAGTTCAACCAACTCCGCGACGGCGACCGCCTGGTCGAAGCAGGCACCCGTGACGGCGTCGACTACGGAACAAGCATCAAGGCTATCGACGCGGTGAAGGCGACTGGCAAGATCCCCATCATTGAGCTAGACCTCGAGGTGAGCGCCCCTCTTCAAGATATATATATGTATACACCCATGGTTTATTGACTAACCTCATCATCCCAGGCTGCTCAGTACGCTAAGGACATGGACTTCCAAGCGCGTTACATCAATATCAAACTCGCGGCCCCCGAGCCCGCGAAAACCGACTCACCTACATCGGATGATCTATTCGACACGGCCATCGTCGTCGACGATGTAGCTACAGCCGCAAAGGTGCTAGGAGACATCATTTATGAAAGAGACGGGGGTGCAGGTCCTTCCGACGGCGAGCGCGGCTCAGGGGCAGATGGCGCGATCAAGGGCGTCGAGGAGAGAGCCGAGGAGGCTGTAGGGACGGAAGAGATCACAATGAAGGACGCCTAAGGCAATCGAGTGCATTCGACAGGATGGTGGTGCATGTGTAACTAGCCCAGGGATTCTTGGTAACAAGCAAAGATGATACCCCCAACAACCCACAGGGTCAGTTTATGTCGTCAGCAGTTCACGGGAGAAGCTTGATTCCAACAAAAAAGCCAAAGGCATCACAGGATAAACGGGTCAGGTATATCAGGATAACACACACAAGACTACATTTCAAGCCACCTCCAACTCTGAGAACTAAAACTAGAGCGCCATGGCCAGCTCTGTGTAAGCACACATGGCATTCACCACATGAGCCACCCATAACCGGCCAATCTTCAACACACGAAGCAAAGTACCGAAAGGAATACAAGCCCATAGTGGACGACGGATTTTACTCTTCATCGGAAGACTCCTCATCCGCCTCGGCAAGCCAAGTCAAGAAGGGCTCGGCAGCCTTGCGAACCTTCTTGGACGTGGCAAGGTCGGTGTACTTCTTGCTGGCCTTGGAGCCCCACTTGGTCACGACCTCCTCGCTGATCAGATCGTAGTGGTAGTACAGCTGGAGGATCTTGACAATGGCTGGGAACATCTCGGGGTGATCCGCGGCCAGGGAGCCGACAAGGCGCTCAGTGCCTCCAAGAAGGGCCTTCTCGTGGCGCTCAGAAGTGACGAACTGGGTCAAATTAGCATCTCGTTGAGTGAATGGCAAGGGCAACACAATGCACGTACCTGCTTCAACATGCTGGCACGCTTGGGGATTTGGGCAGCGATGTTCTTGTCAAAGATGGTCTGGACGAGGACCAGAACACTGCGGTGCTTGCCCTCGACGCCCAACTCCTTGGCCTTGACATAAATATCAATGGATTCCACCTTGTCAATACCACCCTTCTCCTGGGCTTGGGACTGGATCCAATCACCGAGCTCGTCATAGATGGTGGGACCACCCTCGCCGTCCTCGTCCTCATCATCGCCAATGCTGAGCTTCTGCTTGAACTCGCCAGGCAGCGAGGCCTGACGAGCCTTGACAGCCTCCTCGCTCATGTCGACGGCCCACTCATCGTCTTTGACCTCGGCCTCCTGGGGGACCTCGGCGGCCTCAGCCTGAAACTTCTGGAACTCATCGTCACTGTCAACATCCTCCTCAGCGTTCTCATTAGAACCGTTCTCGGAGACTTCGTCGCTTGCATGACCGTTTTGGCCATTGGTGGTACCGTTGCCGTTTCCATTGCCGTTGCCGTTCTGCTGGCGGGCCTTCTTGGCAGCTCGACGCTCAGCCTTGTCCTTCTTGCCCTTCTTGGGTTGGTTCTTGAGGATGAAGCCACTGAGTTTCAGGCGAAGGTCAACGTCGGTGCGCTGGCCACAGGCCTTGCAATCGAGGAGAATACGATCATCCTTGATATTGACATCGGTCTCCGGGTTCTTGCACTTTTTGCAGAGAACAAACTTGTTGATGAAGCCATCAAGATGATCCTGGAGCTTGGCAGCATCGTGGGCGCCGTTGATGATCCAGCGGTCATCCTTGGGATCGATGTTGGTCTGAGCACCAAGCTCGAAGCCGAAGAACTTGATGACATAGGAACCCGGACGGGCGAGCGAGGCGGCAACACTGCTCAGGTTGACAACGACGGTCTTGATACCGTTTCCTTTGCCTTCAATCTTGGTCTGCAGACGCTCCATCTTGTAGCGGTAGAAGGCGTCGCTGACATCGCGGCGGACGTTGACGAGAGCCATGATGACGGTATTGAGTATTTCTTTGACTGAAGAATAAAAATTGGCAGGGTGAGGCGGGTGGGAGAAGCTAGTAGTTGATGAACTCCTGAAGTGACAAAGACGTCATGAAGAGACTTGGGAGCGAGAGAGGGGGGGAGCAACAGGGGAATCACTGCTCAAGATGGTTTTTGATTGACATGTGGCAGACCGGATGGATTCGCGGATGCTGATGGGCAGGCATAGACAACTCTGGCCTCTGGGCTTTCAGCCGTCAGAACTGATGTCGGGGCTACAAGGCTTCCGCGGTATGCGAAATAGCTGCAGCTTGAAGAGGTGTCTGAAGACGGAGTGCTGGTCGTGCTGATACATAAACAGCAGTGTGCCTTGACGGGATATAAGTGTTCGGGGATGCCGATTCCGGGGTAGGAAGCGCTTGACGATGACCCAGAGGGTAGTTCTCCTAGACCAACGTGGTGGTCGTAACGCGAGATGGGGGAGTGCGATATATAGGCCAAGAGCCGTAGAGCGGGGAGGCAGGTAAACGATACGCGCTGCGACCGACAGAGTCAGCAGGCAAGATCTGGGGAGTGAAATGCGCTTGACGCGAGATAGTTTGTTGTTGTCAGGGGACGATGGGTGGGCGACGTTGCTGTCTCTAGAGGAGATGCGGAGTTTGTGGTGTTGAAGGAGGGAGAAAAAAAAAGTGAGGAAGAGTTGAGGCGAGAGAGTGAAGAGAGAACTGGAAGGGAGGGGCGATGTTAGGGCCGACCAGGATTTTTGGGCAGAGATTCGAGAAAGAATGGGCCCAATGGGGCAGGCGGCAAAATGACAACCAGAAGAACGGGACGTGACTGATGACGGGAGGGATTCTTCACTGTGCTCCAGCGCTTATCCGCTGAAACAGCCGTCTCAGGGGCTTCCAGGTTCCATCAGAACGGCTGCCTCGGGCACGCTGCCAGGCTGACTGCGCCAACTGGTCAATGGACCCGACGGCAAGTCCTAACCCTAAGAACTCTAACTGCAGTTGGTGGAAGGGAAAAAGTTAGTTTTTCCTCCGTGCCTTCCGTAGTTTGTTTCCTAGGATCACTCATGAATGCCTTCGGGTTTTGTTTCTCTTGACCATCGTCTGGATGCTATTTCCGTTTCCATGCCACAGTAGCATTATTCCTTTCCCATCGCATTGTCGCTCTCCAGGGTCTTACCCGAGATGTCAACGTCATGATGTTTGCGTTACAATGCTACGACATGTCATACATCTACACCGTTGGACAGTGCCTTGCAACGAGGGTCCCTAGGTTTCGTGCGCTAGAATAAAATCACAAAATCGCCCGACTCCTGCGCGGATTTGGCTTGGCTTGCCCTGCACTGCGCCGGGTATCACGTTGCGAGAATATTCCAACCTGGAACTCTGTCTTGGCAATCCATCCATCATCTCGCCTGCTCTTCATGCTCTGTTGGTTGGCCCAGCTCTGCTTTTTCAAGTTGTGACGACGCCACAGAGTATAGAACACAAGGCTCCCAATGGCTTCAACTGCTTTTCCTCAATGCTTCGTCCCGAACTGGCATGAACTTGAGCAAGCATCGCTTTCCAACAGGCCGTGACGAAATAAGCTGATCATCCATAGCCATGGACTCGCTCTTCATCGATGCCTCGGGCTCGGTCTCGTATTTTGAATAGACGTCGCGAAGCAGTGTCTTCATCTCCGCCATGGCAAGGCTATCGCGGGCGAGTCTTGTCAGCCAGCACGCTCTCCTGCTCTTCCACCCTCTTGTTGGCCCTCTCTGATGGGGTCACCACTCACTGTTTCCCGATGCATCCTCTCCCTCCGCTTGAAAAGGCCCACTGCAGGCGCCTGCGATCGGCGTCTCCTTCGGCGGCCAGCCATCGCTCGGGATTGAACGTGTCGGGGTCGGGAAAAACGTCGGTATTGATGCGATGGACCGAGAAGGACTGGCAGCTCACCACCGTCTTCTCGGGCAGCGAGAATCCGTCAATGATGCGGCCGCCCTGAGGGACATATCGGGGGAGGGACATGGGGATAGCAGGGAAGCACCGCAGCCCTTCGTGCAGAACGGCGTCCATGAAGGGAAGCTGGTCGAAAGGTGCGTCGGGCTTGCTCTGGAATTCTTGTCGCATCCGGCGCTGGTACTTGAGGGATCGGGGCTGCGATAGCTCCCACATCAGGAAGCAGAGTACATCACCAGTCGTGTCGATTCCTGCTGCCATGTGGTCGAGACACTCGGCGGCCATGTCGACCGTGTCAAGGACGCTCTTCTTCTCCTTGAGCCGGTCCAACACGGTGAAAGCTGCAGCCCCGTCCTTGCTGGCGCTCTCGGTGACAAAGTTGTCAGCCAGGGGGATTGATCGAGGCCTGGCGAAACTCGAGAGAATCCTCGATGCGGTCCGATGAATGATCGGGCTGTAGTGCTGGACCAGCCGGTCTGGGCGGTCGCTTTAGCCTCGAGCTCTTTTATAACTTTCCCAGACCTCCCCCTCCCGTGATGAGACTTACTTTGCAGGCTATCGTCAGCAGCCACCTGGTGCATCATCTCTTCATCGTCCTTATTCTGGAGACAGTTGCTGCCGTGAGGGTGGAACAGTTGATGAGTGACACAGTCACAGGCATACGCATGGAGGGCTCCTGTCGTCAGCCTGTGCCCAATGAATGAACCGAACAACTACGCCTTGGAGACTAACCTCTCTGCACCCAACATCAGTAACGTGAATACAGAAGTATCAGGAGCTGTTCCTTACAAATATATCGGCCGTGCTGCCGGGTGAGTTGACACAGCGCTCAACGAAGTTCTTGGAACGCTCCCGGATCCCGTCCAAGGGTACGGCACGCATGACGTTGCTGTTGGCATAACGGTCACCGATCATTCTCCTTCGTTTCGCATGCTGGGAGATGCATTAGCCGAGTAGAATGCCCATGGCACATGCGATAACTCTTACGTCGTCCTTATTCAGTGTTGAGAACATGGTTCTTCAACATTGGCAAACAAACGTCAGTGAACGCAAAAGAGATGCCAAGGCAAGACTATTTACCGCTTGCCGTAAACCTGAAAAAGGTCGTAGAACTCCGTCTTGTCGTATCCGCTACCCCCTGAGGAATAGATCTGCTTTAGGGCAGTGGGCGAAGTGAATGAGACCTCGTTGGGCGCAACCCGCACGACAGGGCCGTACTTCTTGTGCAGGCCGTGAATGTACATGGTGCGGTTGGCGTTGAGTTCATGCCATTTCAACACAAGTGAAGTGAAGTTGGATACGACCGGGCCGGGGATCAAGCCGGTGGCCGAGGTGAGGCGGACGACGACATGGATGAGGAGCAGCAGAAGGACCGCCCAGGCGATGAAAGCGGGTGATAGAATCAGCATGGCTGGTGGAGCTGCTCGAGGTTCATTGATGGACGGCTCAGCTGTGGGAGACGGTAAGAAAGCAGAGGAGTTGAAAGGATAGTTCAAAAGTTGGCCAACATCCCACCAGGCCGACCTTCTTATCATGGGTCCAAGCTACGACGGATACAAGCCAAGCGTTCTGATAGACCCTCAGACCCAAGTTCGAGTCCAGGGGCGCCAAGGGACTTGCTTCTTGCGGGGGAATAGAATATTGAAGGAGTGAAAGTCAATAATGCTTCTTGATGATGATGATAATAACCAGCCGCCTCTTTGTCTACCACTTTTCGTTTCTCTCGTCTTCCCCACATTCTATAGTACCTCGGTCAGGGTCTGGTGACGTGGAAGAGACCCCCGCAGAGTTACATCCAACGTCTTGACACTGGGCCGGCACCTAGACCAACCATTCAATTCCTATTTGCAAACTAACAAGACATTGACCATAGGCCTCCGTGGTCTTGATCGTGACCACTCGGCTATGAGTCCCGAGCCCTCCCCGCCTCATTAAACGCCTCCGACCTGTGTCAACTTGTCGGTTCCCGCAATCCGCATCTCTCAAGCCCAAAGGTGACTGTTGAGCAATGATGGATACCCAGGTCGCTAGCCGTCTCGTCCAGCTAAGTATCTTCCTCTCCTGCACTACAGGTCCTGCTTTCCATCGCCGCCGGTGCCCCTGCGACCACCGCCGCCGAACAAGCCAGTGATCCAACTCAACCCCGGGATCTGGACAGGCGCCGGAGGGGGATACGCCTTGCCGTCAATCTTGGTCCGCGGGGTGCAGGAGCACCACTGTGATTCTGGCACTCCGTCGAGCACTTGGCGAACATGGCTACCACAACCACGCCAGGTCTTCTTTACTATTCCCAGTCTTTGTCAACTTCCCTCGGGCGGCGGAACCAGGCAATCAGACTCACAGCAAGTTGGGCAGGTTGCGCCGAAACACATGGTGGTTTTCTTCGAATTGGGCGGTGATTCGTGACCAAGCGGTCAAGCTGTTGAACTAAAGTGTTTCCCGAGTGCTGGCTGGTTATTCGATGCGCCGGCTCCGATGCAATTGACAAGATGCAGATGCGTTGCCTGTGTTTATATATCCCAGGCTAACTTACCTAACTGTGACTTGAACTCAAGTGTTCCCCGAAACCCGTCTAGGTCGTCGAGTTAGGTGCCCGGGATCCAGTTGGGAAATAACAAGAAATAGCCCGTACCATTATGATCTTCGACATATTCCAGCCATTAATGGTATCTCGCGTGCTATAACACGGTCTTATCCTATTCATATAACTCGGGAATTTCAGTTGATTTCGCATGTACCTAGGTGTTCATTCTGTGATAGAATCCCACCTGGGCCGCTGGTCGCCGACCTCGCCCTTGCTACCCTAGACCAAAAGTTGTAATCCCAGCTGGGAGCCCAGAGTCCACGACCAGTGCACTCATTGACATGACATCATTCTCGTTGGCCCTGTGGCACCATGTTATTTGTGTAGTACCTAGCAGGGCCATCTGGGTATCTATCCCTTCATCAACCCAAACATCTCTTCCTTCTTTTCACTGGAACCGCCGGAACGGCTTACAGGCAGGACCCAGGCAAGCAGAGATTAAGAACATCTATCAGGTATGGCAGCCCAGCCAATGTGAAACGGAATTGTCATGGCCGATAAGAAAACATTCGCTGTATTATACTCCATCGACCTCCCATATCTGCAAGCCGGACTTGCGTTGTCGATATTGCGAGGTCGGATGGTGGTAAATCCGTTGCAGCCACCGAGCAACTGCCAGCAAATCCCTGCCGCTGGAAAGCTTGAAAACTCGGTTGCTATTCATAGTAACAGGCAAGGTGCGCACGGTGATTGAGATGCACCCGAGACAAATGAGGAGTTGAAGGATCCATTGAATTATTTAAGGAAACAGCAGTGCCAGCCCAGCCAAGACAAACGCTCTGAACGGATCGGATGGATCCTTTTTGTCGGCCCACCAAGTGAGGGACGGTGCAGGGCTGGGCAAGCTATCACAACCCAGCCTTTTCCAGGTTATGATCTAACTTCTTGAAACAGGTTATTCTCGACCAAAGGTGATCAATTGTCGATTTCAGCTGGCCCGCAGGCACAGCCTCCAACAGCGCCGCTTGCCCACCTTCAACCCCAGGTCCTTTGGCCACCTGGCAGTGAAACTCTGCAGAAGGACCAGACCAGACGATCTTCCCTGTGCTCGTGGTATGTATGAGAGTGTGGATGAACCCACGTGGATGGATAACCAAAGCTGAATGCCGCTTACCACCCACCAAACACGAATTGGAGCCCTGGCCATGTCAAATTCGATAGTTATGGACCACCGAACTGGGACAAGAAGCAAGGACGACCTTCTTTCAAACCATCCGATCAAGGCCACCATCATAGCTAGAATAACGTTACCCTTGGGGGTGGAACCCCGGCCGCTTTAGACACGGACATAAGTGAACAATCCTGGCCCAAGAAGGATGAGTCTTTGCAAAAAGAGGACGTGGATGGTCGGCTGGCGGCATGTCAATTCCCGCCAGTTGAACCATGGACCAGGAGACATGGCAAATAGTATATCGATAATAAGCCTTCACGAGATATGAGATATTCTCCATCCCCAAGATCAAGATTCCAGGGTCCTCGGTGAGAGCGGCAAGGACGCTAGCCCCAAGTTGTCAAGTGCTACCAAAACCTAGGGGGGCTGTGCCACGAACAAACCTAGTAAGGTGACAAGGGACCTACTATAATGAGAGTGGTTAACATCCAACATTTCCTCTGGATGCCGGCAAGTAACATCCCAGACATCCTAGACAAGAAAGGCGACGGGGTCAACGTTAACTTGGCATTGGCTTTCGATAATGGAAATTTACAACGCCGGTCATCACTATCCCTAGGTAGTTGGTTACCAGTTCGCATAGTCGTCCCGCCAGGCCTCTTCGGCCCCTCACCTCCATGGCCTCCACTCCATCCAGGTCCAGCGGCGGCCCGTCTTCAGCAGCTAATACCGGCAATCTTTCAGGGATGTTTGCTCGGCGTCGGGCAACGAGCCTCCCCCAGCTGCAGAGGGCTTGAGTCGCTGAACACCCACTGCGCGCGCCCATCAGTCAGCCAGCGCGCCCCGGGCAGCCAGCCTAGCCCGGGCGTCCACCTCCCGTAGGTGGGCAGGTGGTCTCCTCCGAGTAAGTATCGGTTTGGCAAGGTCCTGTCGCCGCCGGAAGGAAAGTAGGTACTCGTGTCCATCGGGTCCATCCCAACTCCGATCCCAACGTCTTTCCTCTTCCCATCTCCTCCGCGCTTCTCCAATCTCCCCATCCTCACGATCGCCGTGCGCGATTACTTCCTCCGGACCCTCGACTCAATCGCCGTCCGCAACGGCAATCGCAGGATGCCGAGCCTGTTCGGCAAGCACAGCAACCGGTCCTCGCAGGCGCTCGTCGACCCGCGATCCTCGTTCAAGACGCCGGGGACGACGACGTCGACGACGTCTGGCACGAGCGGCAGTGCTGCTGCGACAGGAGCTGCGACACCTCAAGCGACAGCCCACCAGCGACAGCCGAGCCACCAGTTGCTACAGGATCAGCAGCACCAGCACCAGCACCAGCAGCACCAGCAGCACCAGCTCCAGCACCAGCTCCTGGACGAGGCGGACTCAGCCGCCCACAGCGCCCACAGCGCCCACAGCGCCCACAGCGCCCACGCTTTCGGCCACTCGCACAACGCCAGCGGGAACGCCAACAATCCTGCCAGCTCGAGTGCAACCCCCCATTCAGCCTTGTCCTCGTCCCATAACACCGCCTTCAGCTCGAGCGAGTCTTTCGATTCACGACCACCTCCTCCCTCCCATCATCTCCAACAGCAGCAGCAGCAG
>JABFEP010000553.1:5097-25261 GCA_013618265.1 Fusarium albidum
CGCAACGGCTGCCTCGTACACTATTGAACCAACAATAATAGATATACTAATAGTTATAGGGTACCTCCCTGCTTATCCGCACATCCAAGGAGATTATAGTGAGCTACCGGGGAGGGTATCTACAGCGGCTAGTATGTAGAAGGAGTCTTTTAGGTGATAGAATCTTCACCCCCCTGATGATTTCGATCTTGCGTTTGCACAATGGCCTGTGGCCTGTGCAAAAGTATTAGTGGGATGACGAGCAGTTCGCTCGACTGGTCACTCCTCTTTCTTCCTGTGAGCAGTGCAAAGGAGTGAGTCGAGTCATTCTGAATTAGGTCCAAGACGCTGATTAATTCTTAGATAAGATATCAAGCTATGAGGTTTCGCTCATCAACAAGCCTGGATAGCAGACAACAAGAAGAGAAAATCTGCGTCATTTGCCGAGTCGCCATAAGAATGACGAGGAAGACGGCAAGAGGCGAAACCGTGATGACGAATTTGTCCTAGCGAATATCTTTGTGAGGCATAATGAATTAGTTGCGGCGATAGGTCCAGAACGTGACCAGGAAATAGTCGACTCATTTAGTAAGTAACAGATGACCCGGCCGACCCTTGATGAATTCTCTCGAGGTAATATCTGACCAAGGACTTAGAGGACGTGCCAAGGGACGGCGTTGGTTTCGAAGTTGGGTTTCGGTTTGTCATGGAGAAGTCCGGTTCCACTAAGCATGGTACAGCACATACTACCGAGTTGAAAGAAACAAGTGATAGAGCGGAGAAGCACCCTGAATGTAAGGAAGTGGCTGAAGACAGCTACAAGGGATGCAACCAGCTACTGAAACATGAGTGATTATAGAGACGGCGGCTTACGGTGCATGCCTCGCTGCTCCCCCGTCCTGTATGCCCTCGGCCTCTGGTTGTTGAACTTGTACGTGAATGGAGGGCTAGCAGGAACAGTTTTTTCCAGTACATAGGAACAAGGATTCTGGCAAGACTCCAGGTGATGTGGAACAGGATGAAGGGGTCTGGCTAGGCAAGCCTGTTGATGAAGAGAGTATCAGAAAGTTCAGGCAAGGTCTACGGACCCTACCGAGTGACGGGGCATCAAAGAGCTGGAAACCTCCCCGGACCCGTGATGCCCCAGCCAAGGTTGACGGGCATCGGGTTTAAGAACGCCGTAGGGAAAACAGACATGCAGGACTGGGATGGGGCTCTTGCTACTAACCTGACCTACTAGCCTGACGGAAATATTTCTCCCACTGTGCATGCGCGAGGAGATACAGCAGATGAAGAGTTTGGGCTGTTGAGGTGGCTGAGGCGGTGGTGTGGCTGCTGGGCGATTGGAGTAATGTGCATGGGATAATGCGACGATAGATGCGGGATATTTGACCTAGTAGGATGGATTTCGGTGAATCAAAAAGGCTGAAATACTTTAATTGTTCCCAGACATGGATACTCTTAAAAATGAGAACGTTGTTCATAGACCTCATCAGACAGACAGAATCAATCTCCGTGGCTCAAGTTGATGATGAATAAAAGACCCACTGCCAACTGCCGATGCCGGCCCCCCGCGTTGTCTACGGGGTGTCCCGTGCACCTTCCGTGCTTCCCCAGCAGCTTTACGCGACCAGACGCGCACGCGCCACTGCTCCTTCCGCGACGCGACTCCCATGCCAATCCTAGACTTTTTTCTCCTGTAAACCTCCCATCCCAGTGGCTTTTCCCCATCACATCACCAGTTCCAGTTTCTCCCTGTTGTCCATACTCTCCAATTTGTCTGCATCTGGCCTCTCGAACCTCAACCGAATCCTGTTTTTTGTCCAACGCCAATTGGCATCCCGTGATTCACGGCTACAGAGCTCCTATCTTATAAGCAGCAGTTCAGTAACCGATTGCCCGACTGGCGTCCCCGTCGCTATCATGGCCAGTGACCGAGCGACGCCCGCGTGCACACCTGCAAAGGCAGCCAAGCCGCCCGCATCGACCTCGTCGGCCAAGCAGCGCTCCATTCTTTCCTTCTTCCAAAAAGCTGCACCCTCGAGCCCCGCCGCCACCGCTTCCTCTCCCCTGTCTAAGGTGTCTCCCGCCAACAAGCAGTCGTCCTGTCTTCGCGAGACCACAAAAGCCAACTCTCTCCCCAAGATCAATCCTCTCTCCAAGCCCAAGTCCACGCCCAAGGCCGCCGTGAAGCTCTCCACGCCCGTCCCTAGCAGCGACGCCTTGGAGCCCCCAAGCTCGCAGGAGAATATCGAGTCCAATGTCAAGGTAGCCAACAAGTCCCTGCCACACTCTGCTGTGACCTCGACTAAACAACAGCCTCAACAGTCCAAATCTACAATGAACAATAGCGCTCTTCCCAGCAGTCCGACTCGCAAGGTAAGGCGCGCATTTCCTCTCCAGTTGCTGTTGCCAACCCGTCCAGGTCAAAAAGGTCGTTAGTTACGTCGAGTCCTCCGATGACGATGAACCCTTCACGTTTGGGTCGAGTTCCAGCGCTCGTCGAAGGTCAAGAGCCCGACCAGCTGTCAAGGACGAAGACGATTACGACGAAGATGATGTTGTCGAGGAAGAAGAAGAAGGTAATCGCCCCAGCCCCTGCCTACCGAGCCCAGCCTGACCAATAAAGACGATATCGACGACTTCATCGCTTCTGACGACTCAGACGAAGACGTATCTCGATCCAAAAAGCGAAAGCGAGCATCAAAGCCACAAGCCCCGCGAAAACGAACCAATATGTCCTCGCCCGTTCCCACACCTGATATCGATGTCAAGGACAGCATTCTTGAAGAGGATGAGGTGATGGATGACCTTCCCGAAGGCTCCACTGCCTCTCAGTGGAACTACAACCCCGAGTCGACCGACAAGCGCCCCGTTACAAAGCCTGCTGAGAGGTCTGCTACCCGAGATCCAAAGTACAAGGAAAAGGCCCATACCAAGGACCCCGACCAGAGGTACCCTTGGCTCGCCAACATCATGGACAAGGACAAGCGAGCCCGCGACCACCCCGAGTATGACAAGAGGACAATCTACATTCCTCCTGCCGCATGGAAGAAGTTTTCGCCATTCGAGACGCAGTACTGGCAAATCAAGCAGAACCTCTGGGACACGATTGTCTTTTTCAAGAAGGGCAAGTTCTACGAACTCTACGAAAACGACGCCACCGTGGGCCACCAGGAATTCGACTTCAAGATGACGGACCGTGTCAACATGCGCATGGTCGGAGTGCCAGAGAGCTCCCTGGACTACTGGGTCAACCAGTTCATTGCCAAACAGTACAAAGTCGCCCGCGTCGACCAGATGGAGACCAACTTGGGCAAGGAGATGCGCGAGCGACAGGACAAGACCGGAAAGAAGGCGGACAAGGTCATCACCCGTGAACTGGCTTGTGTTCTTACGGCTGGAACCCTCGTTGATGGCGGTATGCTTCAAGACGACATGGCTTCTTACTGCCTGGCCATCAAAGAATCCATTATCGATGACCTGCCCGCGTTTGGTATTGCCTTTACCGACACCGCCACTGGTCGATTCTACCTGTCCAGCTTCGTGGACGATGTCGACTTGACGAAATTCGAGACTTTGATTGCCCAGACTGGCCCCCGAGAGCTTCTCATCGAAAAGTCCCGCCTGTCAACCAAGGCGCTGCGGATTCTCAAGAACAACACGAGCCCCACAACCATCTGGACTCATCTCAAGCCCGGGACCGAGTTCTGGGAAGCCGAGATGACGCGGCGTGAGCTTGACTGCGGCAAGTATTTCAAGGTCGAGGACGCTGAAGACGAGGTATGGCCCGAGACGCTGCAACAGCTTCGGGATGACGATCTTGTCATGTCGGCGACCGGAGCCCTTGTTTCGTACCTACGCTTCCTCAAGCTGGAGAGACCGCTCCTGTCCCAGGGCAACTTTGAGCCGTACAATCCTATTCAGAAGAACGGCACTCTCGTCCTGGACGGGCAAACACTGGTCAATCTCGAGGTCTTCTCCAACTCGGTGAACGGTGGCTCCGGGGGCACTCTGTTTAGCCTGCTTGACAAGTGTGTGACGCCCTTTGGCAAGCGCCTCTTCCGCTCGTGGGTAGCCCACCCGCTCTGCAATATCGACCGCATCAACGAGCGCCTGGACGCCGTCGAGATGTTGAACGCCGATCAGACTGTCCGCGAGCAATTTGCCTCGCAGCTTGTCAAGATGCCGGATCTGGAGCGGCTCATTTCGCGAATCCATGCCGGCGCATGCAAACCCGAGGACTTTGTCAAGGTTCTGGAAGGCTTTGAGCAGATAGAGTACACCATGAGCCTTCTAGGAGCCTTCAAGGGAGGCAACGGGCTTGTCGACCGCCTCATTGGTTCAATGCCCAACCTCGATGAGCCACTCAGCTACTGGAGAACAGCGTTTGATCGTCGCAGGGTTCGTGATGAGAAGCTCCTGGTTCCCGAGCGCGGCATCGAAGAGGACTTTGACGAGAGCGCGGATCGGATCACCGAGATCAAGCAGCAGCTTGACGACCTGCTGGCTGAGAAGAAGAAGGAGTTCAAGTGCAAGCTTCTCAAGTACACGGATGTCGGCAAGGAGATCTACCAGATTGAGGCGCCAAAGAGTGTTAAGGTCCCTTCGAATTGGCGCCAGATGTCGGCCACCAAGGACGTCAAGCGGTGGTACTTTTCGGAGCTCTCCCAGCTGGTGCGAGAGCTTCAAGAGGCCGAAGAAACGCACTCGCAGCTTGTCCGCGACGTTGCTTCCCGGTTCTTCAAGAAGTTTGACGTCGACTACGAGACGTGGCTGCAGGCCATCAAGATCATTTCACAGCTGGACTGTCTGGTCAGCTTGGCCAAGGCTTCGGCGTCGCTTGGTCACCCAAGCTGCCGACCCGAGTTTGTCGATGAAGAGCGAAGCACCATCGATTTCCAGGAGCTCCGACATCCCTGCATGATGAACACGGTGGACGACTTCATCCCTAATGACATCAAGCTTGGCGGTGAGCAAGCCAAGATCAACTTGCTGACGGGTGCCAACGCCGCTGGCAAGTCCACTGTCCTCCGCATGGTAAGTTTGACGCTCAGTGATTTCCCAACAGCATGCTGATAGATGTAGTCATGTATTGCCGTCATTATGGCCCAGATTGGCTGCTTTGTCCCAGCCATCTCTGCCCGCCTCACGCCCGTCGACCGGATCATGTCTCGTCTCGGGGCCAACGACAACATCTTTGCTGCCCAGTCAACCTTTTTTGTTGAGCTCTCGGAGACCAAGAAGATCCTGTCCGAGGCGACACCTCGGTCGCTGGTTATTCTGGACGAGCTCGGTCGCGGGACCAGTTCATACGATGGTGTTGCCGTGGCGCAAGCTGTTCTGCATCATGTCGCTACGCACATTGGCTGCGTCGGGTTCTTTGCGACACACTACCACTCCCTTGCGACTGAGTTTGAGAACCATCCCGAGATCCGAGCGCGGAGGATGCAGATCTATGTCGACGACGAGGAACGCCGTGTCACGTTCCTGTACAAGCTGGAGGACGGTGTTGCCGAGGGCAGCTTCGGTATGCACTGCGCCGCCATGTGCGGCATCTCGACGCGTGTGATCGAACGAGCCGAGGTGGCGGCCAAGGAGTGGGAGCACACGAGTCGACTCAAGGACAGCCTGGACAAGGCGAAGACGGGATGCTACATCCCCCTGGGCATTCTGAGCGACGTGGGCTCGATGCTGGGGGACAAGGGCGAGTTGGGGGCTGAGGGTATTGATGTTCTTCTACAAGCTATTGAGGCGCTATAGACGCCATGGTCTGATTTGTTGGTCGGTTTAGGGACGTGGACATGGACATGGACGGGACGAGGATCGTTCCACAGGGTAATCGGGATATCAAGGCGTGTCTGGCGTCGTACGTGTACAGCTGAGGGTGTCATCTCTCTGATAGAATCCAAGAGATATAGGCGTTGCAATGGTTGTCGCCGATTATTGGCGGTATTACGAATGGATCACTTTCTTTTGGCGTGTCTTGTCGTGTCCAAGTGGTGGATGATTTAAGAACTGCAATATAGGGAAATACACAAGATCAAATGCTATCAAGTCAGACCAATCCTCCTCCCAATCCTGTCCCCCTATATCAACAAAAGTACAATAACAGACCAAGTCAAGTCAAATCACCAACTCCGTTCCTCTAAAATGTCAACGCCTCTGTCATCAACTCGGCTCGATCCAATTCTATTCATTCCACGGAGAGGGGAAGTCATCCTGGGCGTCGAGATCAACGGCATCCTGTTGTTGCTACTGTTGTCGAACTCTACCCGACACTAGGGCTGAGAACTGCTAGTCTTCTTTTTCCGCTTAGAGGTCTTTTTCGCCTTGTCTGGTTCCAGCGTCAGTTTTTGATCTGATACTTGGGTAGGGGGAACTCACCTTGAGTAGCTGATGTCTTTTTGATCTTTTTCGCTGGACCAGCATCGTCATCGTCGTCGTCGTCATCATTATCATCGGCAGTGGCAGCGGCAGCGGCAGTGGTAGTAACCATAGTCCGTCGCACCATCGCTTCATCCGTCTGGACGTGGCAGAGCGGGGGAGCATCAAAAGGGTTCTTTGTGACCGTGGTCATGCAAGTTATTCGATTTCTTCCCTTCCTTTCTTCTGGCATCAGCATGAATTCCCCTAACAAACGCTCCGCCTCAGGATGATGCTGTAGGCCCTGTCGACATCCTCGTAAACTGCGCTGGCATCAGCCAGACCTCGGCCCTGAAAAAGACTTCAGACGAGGAGCTCCGTGACATCATCGACACAAATCTCTTGGCAACCATGCTTGTTTGCAAGTATACCAAGGTCCGCCCTCACGGTTAGATAGACCCTATCTCCAATGGCTTTCAAGTTGCCACAAAACACATCCAGAGCAAGCCCCGACTTACACAACCCGCCCCCCAGGATGCATCATCAACGTCTCAAGTCTGATGGCAACCAAGGGCGGAGCTGGAGCCACAGCTTATGCCGCTTCCAAGGCCGGAGTCGTCGGTGAGTCTGATACCCTTGATATCCCTTTTAATTTTATGTCACGACATCCCACAATATTGTACATGCCCAAAACAAAACGCTCACTCCAAATGCCACTTCACAGGCTTCACCCGTGCCCTGTGCCGCGAGTGCAGCCCCCGTTCCATTCGCGTCAATGCTCTGCTTCCCGGTTGGGTAGCGAGTCCCATGTGGGATCGTAAGTCTTTGCCTCCCTTCTGTCTACCCGGGCACAATCTCCACGGCGCCAAAATCGCCATGTGCAGAGAGATCCGTGCTAACGTACAACTCACCTTGTTAGGTCTCAAACCAGATTTGAAAGCTGCTTTTCTCAAGGACACCCCCCTGGGTCGCGTCGGCACCCCAGAGGAGGTGGCTGAGGCTGCTGTCTTCTTGGCCTTGAATGCCTTTGCCAATAACTGCGTACTCAACCTGGATGGCGGGTTAAGTGCGGCTTGACAAGGCCATATCCAGAAATGCTCATATCACCAACCTTGACTCTCAGTCAATCAGTCATCGATGACAATCGCACCACCAGCCTCCTCCACGTCTACAACCTCAGGCCCTGATTCCCAAACCTTGGCCTTCTTTAGAGGCTGGCCACCGTCATCGTCCGATGAGCGCTTGACGCCCTTGGGTTCAGCCTCAGCAGACTTCCCGTTGACCCCATTGCTTCCATTCGCTTCAGCTGGCTTGGGCTTCTTGGGTTTCCGTGGGATTTGAGGCTGCTCCGAAAACGTGGCCTCGATGGGCCTCTTTTCAGTATCCAAAACACTGCCAAAGGTTAGCCGTGAAATAGAATAGGTTGATATCGGAGTGTGCAAACCCTTCTTGAATGTTGATGACCACGTTCACAAAGGTGTCCTCGTCATCCTGGTCAATCACGGTCAAAAGGTTGTCATTTTTTATGCCTGTCATGTTGTTAGTCAATGCATAACCAAGTGCATCCCTTGGTAAACAGATCTTACCGAGGTCGCCGAGTTTCTTGGGCAGGTTCTCGTCGTCACCGTCCTCAAAGCATTCCACCAGGGTGCCGACATCATTGTTCACAACAAATTCTTTGCCTTCAAACCCCAGCTTGGCCTTGACAATGTCTTCAACGAGGTCCTTCAGTGTCGCCCGCGATAGGTCCACAACAACACTGGTGAAGTAGACACTGCACACCGGGCAGTCTGGATTTGGCTCCCGAGACCTGTCAGGGGCCAGCAAGCGGGCGGGTGCAAACGGTGTCAGGAAAACTTCCTTGGACTGCGTGTACTCGCCCTTGAGGACCTTGAAAGACTGGAGGACACAAAGTCCGGCCACGATCGCATTCGTCGTGGCGATCGCCGGGATGATGTTGCCTGCCATCTGCTTGATGTCGAAGCGGGACTTGCTCTCAATGCCGAAAATCGATGATCTAATGTTGGCACTCGAGGCGACAAAATCGAGCGTATCGATGTCGTCCTTGTCGAAGGTAATGACGGGTTCAGGATCGTCTGGTGACTTCTTCTTGAGCTCGAGAATTCGCTTACTTAGTCGATCAAGGCTGTCGTTGAAGACCACAAGGCTCTCCTGTAGAGACCAAATTCGCTGGTCATCGTTGAGGACCGTGTCGCTATTGGCAATCGCGTCACCGGCCAGCTCAAGGAGGGCCTCATAATTCAGGGGCTGGGGGGCTCGACGCGATTTCCACATGTCCTCGACGGAACGTAGCCGTTCAATGTCCGAGTTGAAAACCTTGTCAAACAGCATCTGCGAGAACTCAGCCGTGCCAACGGCATCTCGAATCTTCTTGAGGGCCTCTGATTCCTTCTTGAGCTCTTCTATTTCCTTGGCTAGGTGGTTCCGATCAGTTTCTGTGACTGCGCGAGGCGTGGTTGAACCTACCATTGTCGCCATCAGACGAATGGTCAAAAGCTGCCTGATCCTCACTTGTTCCAAACACCTCGCTGCAAGCTTTGTTAGCACTGCTTTCCGTTGCACTCCTAGAACACTTACTTGAGCAAGTAGCTTTTCCCCCATACAATGCAATGAATAGGTTGGCTAGGTGTGCTTCGGATCGTGCAGACGGGAAATGACTTGGGCGTTTCTTTTGGGGTACAGTCGTAGCATGCGGTTACACCCTTCTTGATTACCTGTACCTGGCCATTAAACCCGGTGGTGCCACTCTCGATAAGTGGTACGTCGGCGGCGAGACACATCTTATTCACGTGTCTCCGAGCCTCGAGGTTGTCCAGGGCATTGAAAGCAATGTGAAACTGCTGGAACCATGCAACAGTGAACTCGTCATCCTTGATGTTTCCGTGGTGGGCGACGACCTTGACGTTGGGGTTGAATTTCTGAGCAGCCTCTTTCGCGACCTGCGTCTCGGTTAATGGGCCAGGAATCGCATGTTCATTTTCGGGTGAACCCACTAGAGCTTTCGACTTCTTGATGTGCTCGTGACGGAAGAGAAATTGGCGATTCAGATTGGAGAGATCGATAGTGTCGAGATCGACGATGTGGATTTCCCCAAAGCCAGTAAGCACGAGATTCTTGAGTAGCTCGCAGCCAATTCCTCCGGCACCAACCATGAGCACGCGAGCCTGGGCAAGCATTGTTAGCGAGAGGAGAAAGGAGGACTCGTGCGGCAGTCGCAAGACTTGTGTGTCCAGATCGCAAATACGTCCAGTCGAGTGGTTCGGGCGGCGACAGCGCGCTGTTGATCGAGGTTGTTCAAGGCGCAGAAGCTGAAGTCAGGGCAGCCTGGGCTGAGAAACGTACCTGCTTCACAGAGGTATTGAGAGAAACGCCAAGCGACTGTTGGTTGTATTTATCGCGCGTCATGGCGGGCGTTCGTGTTTGGGACGCGGTGTTGGATACAGCAGGCTGTTGCTGTGGTGGTTGTTGCGCTTGTTGCTGCACCGCGGGAGCTGGAGCTGGAGCTGGAGCCGCAGCGGAAACCTGGTTCGCAGCCGTCGCATCCATTGTCATCGTCACTGCTCAACGGACGCAAAGGCCGAGTTGGAGGAGAGCAGCAACACGTTCCGGGGGCTGCGCATGCGTTTACGGACGGTGATGGTTGAGGTGCCTAGGTTGGTGAAATCGTCGGAAGTTGGCGATCGCGCTGAGGTGCGAGGTTGATGTTAGTGGTGAGGGAGAGCTGAGAGAGAGCCGAGAGTCGTTGCAAGAGATCCAGAGAAGGTTGCGACCAATTACGCCCACTAAACGTGGCCGGGGGTTGACCTTGTGGGGCCGATGATTGTGGATATCACGCGATATTATTGGTCGCCTCGGTACTCCACCCAACACCAGGGCCTGACTCGGCGGGACGGCAGCGGGAAGGTGTTTTCATAGCAGTGACGGAATACATGGAATACATGGCAGGCTGCCGAGGAAAGAGCAACATAAGGAGAGAGAAGAGGACGGATGGATACCTACATATTTAACAAACGGGCATATTCCCCATGAATCATCTGTTCCGTAATGTCAGTTATGGGTTAATTGACGAGGTGCCTCTGCTCCAATCGTCGCTCCAGCTCTGTCCTTGTTTCCTATTTCTAGGCAGTTTCATCACCGCCTGGGCCTTACTAGTACGAATTCAGTGAATGTCCCAACTGCCCTTGTGCTTAAATTAGATACTTAGCACCAACAGGAGGTACCTACCCAAGGCACCAGTGTCCCTGCCCTCGGTGGTAAGTACCGGGTACCGGAAACAGTGACCGTGGGGTTAGTAGGTGCAGTCGCAGGGAGAAAAAAAAAAAGGATCTTGACTCTTCAGTCCGGCAGGGGGACTCAGAAAACAACCATTCCACCAGATTCACTCCTTGATTTTTCTTCACCTCAATCACTTTTTCCATTCATTTTAATAACTCGAAAACGCCAGTTATTCACTCTTATTTACTCCTCTTTTTTCTTTTTCTTTTTTTCCTATCCTAGCCATGTCTGACGACGAGGTTGATACCGAGCTCCTGGAACTCCTCCGCCAACACCTCCAGGGCAAGCTCACGGTGGAGGAGGAAGCCGAGACGGGCGTCCTAGAGGGTGCCGAATACGTCTACGACACCTGCATAGATGTGGCCGTGGATATGCGAGCCTCCAAGAAGGCCGCCGAGAGCATCTACAGACAGATGCAGCAGAAGAGCTACTCAACTGCCACCTGGTCAGAGCACGAACTCCATCCCAAGGCAAAGGATGAGAGCACCGTCAATTTCATCTTCACCATGGACTTGCTAAACTTTTCTTTCTGGTCCGAGCTACCCGATGACGAGAGGTTTACCATTGAGTATCGCGGGAAGAGATGGACGGGTTATTGGAGCCTGGTGGCGGCTCTGCAGAGAGCACTCGACGAAGGTAAACCAACACAACCTTCCCTTTGTTCACATCAAACCCGTTCTCCTAGGCCAGCTGCATCTCTGACTCATGTACTAAAGGAATCCCCATCACGGACCCGTACTATTGGCAAAATGAAGACGAGTGCACTCTTGATTCCCTGAGGCATGTCTTCAGATCATGCACGGAAGAGGAAATCCCCCTGCTCCAAGAACGCCTGGACTGTCTTCGAGAGGCCAGCCAAGTTCTTGACAAGGTAAGCGAGAGATTTATAAAAGAAGAAGGTACTGGGGGGGTTGTTAATATGACCTCTCTCAGCATCACGACGGCTCTGTTGCGGAACTCATCTACGCCGCCGACGGTTCAGCGGCACGCCTGGTCAATCTCCTCGCCCAGGACTTTGACTGCTTCCGCGATGAGCATCTCTTCGAGGACGGCAAGATGATCCGGCTTCTCAAGCGAGCCCAGATCCTCGTTGCCGACCTCTGGGCTTGCTTCGACGGCGAGTCATACGGAGAGTTCCGTGACATTGACAAGATCACCATGTTTGCCGACTATCGCATCCCTCAGATTCTCATGACATATGGCGCACTGTACTGCTGTCCAGCAATCGCGGCGGCTATCAAGGATAAGAAGATGATGGAGAGCGGATCCAGGTGGGAGTTGCAGATCCGGGGTGAGTTCCCAAGGGCCATGACATGAGCTCAACATGTAGAAAGACTGACCCGTTCCATTGCAGCCTGCAGTATTTGGTGTGTCGAGCTCATTCGACGAGAGATTCTGCGCCAACATCCCGAGGCTCATGTCAACGCCATTCTGATAGACTTTTTTCTCTATGACAGCATGAAGGAGCTGGAAGCTGCTGGGAAAGAACCCATCCCGCATCATCGGACGAGGAGTATATGGTACTAGATAGATAGAGGCCGCGAGGCCCGAGGTCCTCTAGATCAGGCGCGTGTCCCACGACAATAGGGTTCAGCATTATAGATTTGTCTCTTGGAGCGAATTCGCATACGATACATAGAAGATACTTGAGCCAAGAGACACCGCTTCATCAGCACACAATCAGTCAAACCCGAAACGCCGTGCTCCCGTAACGCCCGCAACGCCCGCAACTGGTGGTCATATCAAACAAAACGAAAAAATCAACTCAGGCCCCAATGGCGGTAGAGTTCAGAATTTCATCCATATGTGCCCTGTCGACCTTCATATCGCCTTTGCTCTGCTCTTTCAACAGAACAGCGAGAACTTCGACTGGAGGCTTCAGGCCGAGGCGCTCAGCTCGCGTCCATCGCTTCATACGAGGTGTCCCGATGCACGGCTATCGACGTCAGCTTTTTGTCGACATGGTTCACGCAGTTCTTCATTTCTCTTACCCCATATTGTGAGCTGACATCAAAGTATCGCAAGATCTTCTCGCTCAGTGGCACACCCTCCTGGTGGAGCCGTGGAGAAGTCCATTGCTGCTCGATGGACTTCCAGTAGTTCTTGATTTGGGCGTCCGTCATCTTCTCCGCCCGCAGCTCTGCCTCAGACTTTTCAGGCTCAGGCGCAACCTCTTCTTCTTCTTCTCCTTCTCCATCGAGCTCTATTGGTTCAGGCTCCTCGACAGGCTCCCCGGCAACAACCTTCTCTGCCTCGGACTGCTTGGGAGGCTGAGAGGGCTCGATCTTTGTGACAGAGGGCACGACGATGGACGTCTTGACATTCTTTGGCACGGGCTTTGTCACCCGGCTGGAGAAGCTTGTGAGCGTCGACTGGCCTTTGGGGGGAGGCCCGCGGCCGCGAGCGCCACCAGTTGATCTCCGGGTCGTGGGCATGATGGCAGCAAGTTTGGAAGGTAAATAAAGAAGAGAGAGAGACTAGCAGTAACGCAGACAGCTAGATACTAGACGCTGGAATACTGGATGCTGTGTAGGTAGGGAACTAGGTGCAAGCCGGTAGTTGTTCTACTTCGGCAGTCGATGGTAGGGGTTTTTATGCGATGATGATCTAAGAAACGGATAGATGGAAAAAGCGGGACAACATTTGATGATAATTCTGTGTATGTATTTGAACCTGGTTGATAGGATGCGATGGGATGGCGCAAAGGAACAGGGACCAAGTTTAGCTATGACGGAGTGCGCAGCCTTAAAATTGGCGGGGCAACGCGAGACTGGAACGAGGTCACGTGTATTTCCTCGTGACTCGATTTTTTGGTGGAGGGGGGTTTCTGGACATGGAAAAAGTGGACAAAAATAGGCTGCACATGTGTTAAGAATAATGCGTTGGCGTTACGCACAATATTAGCCCTATGTCAACACGATTTTGTTCACTTCTGCCATGAATCCCTGTAAGAGTTCAGCTACGTACGACCATTGATAGCAGCAACAAAGTCAACATCTTAAGTCCAGTAACTGGACAATCGCCCATCTCTCCTTAGATCCGTTTAGATTTTGGATTGACTGACCATGCACGAGTGTGCAAGTCTCTTCACATCTCCATCATCAACCACCAGTAGCTTCGCGATAGAACGAGAGACTCCTGTTGGCACCAGCGGTGCAAAACATCTCGCTTCTTGTCGTCTTGGGGAGCCATTTCACCGCCCACAGTGCCTTGTCCGTCTCGCTGTGCGTGGCAACGCAGGCACTCCGCTCAATCGACCATACCTTGACCTTTCCATCCATAGATCCGCTGAGGAGGAACTCGCCGGTGTCGCTCCAGTCAAGAGAGGTGATCCAAGAAGTATTCCCCGTCAAGTTTCCGACATGCTCGCCGTGCTTCATGTCGTAGAGTGCGATGATGCCAGCATCCCCTGCTGCAGCGAGTCTAGTGTTTCCCGGTGAGAAGGCAACCGATCGCACAGGCTTCGTGAGGCCTAGAAGGTGGGGTCAGTAGTCGCACTGAGAATCAGTACCTAGATGGAGGCCTACCGGACAGCGAGTACAGTATTCTTCCCGTGTCGTTGTTGAAGATGTAGACGGATCCATTTTGGTGACCGCTGGCAGTGTATTTGCCATCTCGACTCAAGTCCACCGACATACCGAAGCTGCCTGACCCAGCACTTCCGGTCTCATACTCACGAATCTTGGACTTGTTCTCGTCCACTATGTCCCAGACGTTGACCCGCCCATCGTTCGTCGTCGTGGCAAGGTAGGCGCCATCTTCACTCAAGGCCATGGCCCAGGCCTCTCCAGGCTTGGCTGACGGGCCGGCTATCTCGCCTCCCAGGCTCCATTCGCCAGTGTCCTTGTCGAGCTGCCAGATCTTCACCTCGCCCCCAAAGCCAGCGCTGGCTGCGACATTACCGCCGCGCGCAGTGCAAATGTGGTGGCAGCCTAACTTGTGGGCATCCGAGATGGACTGCTTGAGGGGAAATGCGGGGTCAGTGGTGTCGTGGATGTGTATTGTCGAAGATCCACTGCCGGATATGACAGCTTTGGGCGTTGTTGCAAGGGCGAAGATATCAGTGATGTGGGCTGCAACTCTCTCAGTACGCTGGCTTGAAACTTCAGACGATCATCGCGCTGCGGCGGGGATGCCAGCCTTACCGCTATCCACGGTATGCGCGGTCAGGTATTGCTTCGACTTCAGGTCAGGTTAGAATAGAAGCCTAGTTTTTTTCCCAAGGTTTGATGAGGACTTGCCATTTCTTCCACCTCAGCTCGAAGGATGCGTCTTTGCGCCTCTTCGGTATGATGTTGTGTGAGTGAAGCAGAGGGAGCTACGAATGCGATCAGATCTGGTGGGGCACGGTTGTCATCAGAAGCAGGGCGCTACGAACGGGGAAACATGAACAACCAAAGACTTCGCTTCGCCTCCACAGTTACAGAGGGAAAAGAGTCCATCCCGCTGGGATTTTTTCCCTGGGCAATCGTCGAGGCCCAATCGCTTGCACTATTTTGCAATTGCCCAAGCTTCACAGAAGCTACATGATATCTCGTCAGTACAAGAAGTAAGCGTCCATGGAACCAAAGAGCCGTCCATAGGCAGCTAGGGTACCTATCAAGAAGGCTACCTCGAGGATCACAAGATCAGGGTATGCTTTCCAGTGCTCTTCTTTTTGTTTCATATTCCTACAAGGCTTAGACTAGCCGAAACGCCCATGGTATGCTTGATCCCGTGGTGACTATACACACTCGACTCTTAATACAGGTGTTGGTAGATTTGATATGCCGTACCCTCTCCCCCCTAGACCGTCTTATCATTCGGGTAGTCTTGCCGCCAGATTCGCCTCATCTCTACCGTAGCAGTCAATATCATGTCTCATGAGAACGTAAGGGGGGGAATATCTTGTACCTTCGAGGCAATTCTGACATAACCTATGGGTTCGCTTGGGTTCACCACAGCCAGGACAGTTGCAGAGGTTGTTGACATCCTTCAGTGCCTTGCCAGCCATCTGCCTAGACCTCTTTTTCGAGTGCGAGACCTTGTTCTTTGGCACAGCCCGCAGCACAGACTCCCAGATATCGTCGAGGGTCGGAAGGTTGAGTGAGACGCCGGGAATCGCAATCGACAAGGACGGGAAGAGCTTCTGTGTGAATCGACGGAATGGGAGTGTCGTGAGGAGGGTTGGAGTGGCAAGTCGGGGGAGAAGAGAGGCAGAGATGGCGGCCATCTTGACGGAGAAGATGAAGCAGGATCAGATATATGTGGTGGTGGTGCAGAGAGACCTGCAATCGGTTCGGCGAGCGGTCAAAGGCGCACGTGGGCAATCAGAAACTGAATACAGCTTAGATTGACTCGTCCGGTTCGCGAGTGCCCAATTGTCTGGGGTGCGTTTCGTGGTCGAGCTCAAGGTTAAAGTCGCGATGATCAATCTGCGCTGAGGCGTCGAATTCCAAGCTCAAAAGTCTGATGGGCAGCCATTCCCCCAAGTGCCGGCGGGCCAATCATGGGCTACTATGCGCACAGACGCCAGCCCAACCAATGAGAAGCTCCAGGCGCGCCTTCCCCCTTTCTTTCGGTCCCTGGCCTCCCTGTCACCTCCCTTCTAGCACGGAAATTGTTGTTTGCTGGTGGCAGGAGCAGCCGCTGCCCGAAAAGTTCCCCCTAGCATCGTGTTCGACGCCGCCTCCTCTAATCCTCCCAAATTCCCAGCTTCGCTGCACCAAACGTCGCTTCGACCGTGCCAACCCCTCGCGCTCGCGTCCTCCTCGTGCATCGGCTGCCCAGTCTTTCATTCTTGGAATAGCACGACATTCCCAAGCTTCGTCTCTCACGCCCTCTGCTTTAATCGACCAAGTGTCCTCGATCCGTTCAAGATGGCGACCGCTCCTCCCACCACTATCTACCCCCAGAGCCAGGTCGGTTTCGATAGCATCACCTCCCAGATCGAGCGCAAGCTCTTGAAGCGTGGTTTCCAGTTCAATGTCATCTGCGTTGGTGAGTAGACAAGTTTGCCTCTCGTCGCAGTCGTGATCTTTACCGCCTGTCTGCCACCTCACCCCATGGTGATTGGTTCGGGAGCGCGTCCGCATTCAAGCTCACGAACTGACATGTTCCCGCGTCGCAGGCCAGACTGGTATGGGCAAGTCTACGCTCATCAACACCATCTTCGCGTCTCACCTGATCGACTCCAAGGGCCGCTTCCAGCCCGACGAGCCCATCCGCTCCACCACCGAGATTCAGGCCGTCTCCCACGTTATCGAGGAGAACGGCGTCCGATTGAGACTCAACATTGTCGATACCCCTGGCTACGGCGACCTGGTCAATAACGACCGCTGCTGGGATCCCATCGTCAAGTACATCAAGGATCAGCACTCCGCGTACTTACGCAAGGAGCTCACTGCACAGCGAGAGCGCTACATCCAGGACACCCGAATCCACTGCTGTCTGTTCTTCATCCAACCCTCGGGCCACTCCCTCAAGCCCATCGATATTGTCGTCCTTAAGAAGCTGTCTGATGTGGTGAACGTGGTGCCCGTTATCGCCAAGGCCGACTCCCTGACCGTCGAGGAGCGCCTGGAGTTCAAGGAGCGCATCAAGGAGGAGTTTGCCTTCCACAACCTCAAGATGTACCCTTACGACAACGAGGAGTTTGACGACGAGGAGCGCGCGCTGAACGGCCAGATCAAGGTATGCCCAAGAGCCCAGCTAACGAGGGCTGGCAGTAACACGATGCTGACTTGTGACAGAACCTTGTCCCCTTTGCTGTTGTTGGATCCGAGAAGTCGATCATCGTCAACGGCAAGCAGGTCCGAGGCCGCCAGAACCGATGGGGTGTCATCAATGTCGAGGACGAGACTCACTGTGAATTCGTCTACCTGCGGAACTTCCTCCTCCGAACCCACCTCCAGGATCTGATTGAGACCACCTCTCAGATCCACTACGAGACTTTCCGTGCCAAGCAACTGTTGGCCCTGAAGGAGAGCAGCGCACATGGTGCCAGCAGCCGGCCCATCAGCCCCGCCGCGGACCGAGAGCTGAGCCGAAACTCGCAACGAATGACGATGAACGGCTACTAAGTTTGACGTTTGTTCTTGAACTTGTGCTGGCGAGGGAGCAACGGCGTCTCTGGGCAGCTAGATGGCCCGCATTTATTACGACTCTCGACATATTTTTACGGCCTCATGTACAACAAACCAAAATATTTGCTTTGTCGGGGGGTTCGCCAGCAGTCTTGGCCGGTGGACCGACAAGGGGCCTTTTCTACATCAATCCGATGACGTTGACAAGCGAGTACGGGGAGGGGGCAGGGCGCCTGGAGACGTCAACCCGGGTTGGGATAACATTATCTGCCTTGGGCACGGCCATGATACTGATCTCGAGCCCCACGAGATTGTTGTCCTGCCCCTCCATGTCGAAGCTGTACACGATTTTTCTTCATTTTCGTCCAGTGTTACCCCGGAGAGCTCTTTGGCCTTTTTCTATGCTTTAATCATCAGACCGGTTACCCCACACTCGAATAGAGTGTTAGTTTCGTTGCCTACATAGTGTATCAATTCCCTGGAGTTTTTGATATTGTTGTTGATCCAGCCAATTCTAGAATCCCGGGTGCTTGTGGGGTACTTGACTTCGGATCCAGTGATGTCCGGTGGTGATTTGTTGAGTGCTGACGCCGAGTTATGAGTGAGTGCTGGCTCCATGAACGGGAATAAATCATGGGACGGGTTTCGGCGCGACTGCAATAGGGTAGGTCAGGTGTTTTGTTTCTGCCTCGTGGAAAACTACGCCGGGCCATCGTGGCTGATGGAAATTTCTTACGATCTGAGTCGCTATGGTCCTCCCGGGTGCCATGTCTGAGGAGATACCTACATGCCATCTTTCCCCTGGGATGTATGGAACATGAGTGGTGGGCCGGATGTTGAGTGGTAGGTACAAACATCTAGGCTTATACGCGAGGTGTCCTGCGCGAGGTGTCCTACGTGAGGTGAGGTGTGCGTCGCGAGTGAACAAACATATATCTACATGCCTACCCTAAGTAAAGAACAGGATAGAACAGATAACACGGGCCGTATTTGACATCATCAAGTCAACCTCGCGATCACACGTCCTTGCCAGAGCGATCTCGGATGCGGCGAAACAACAACTGAAGAAAGCGGCGGGCCGCTAATAACAAGATGCTCAATTCCAAACTGACACTCCCGATCCTGGGCCAAAAAACCCGCATCAGATAAAATGAGCGTTGACGCACAAGAGGAACCGGGACTTGACCCCTGCAAGGAAAAAAGGCACGTTTCACCTTTTCAAGCTTCTCAATGCATACAGGATAGAAGCTAGAAGCAGGAAAGATTGCCGACACAAACCAGACATGGATGCTCCCTACTCATTTCACGTGAGCCCATCACACCGCTCGGGCGAGTTGGTGAATGGTCAAGCTCGACGAGGGGAACGAATGCTGGTCCCATTTCCAAAGGACCACGAGAACAGTGAGGGGATGGCAGCATCTCGTGTGGAAAGACCAGAGGGAGGGCCTCAAGGGGTAACAAGACAAGACCCTTGGCGATGCCTGGCCAGGTAATAGATGTAGGTAATTAATCGGGATTAGCGAGAGGACCAAGCTTGGCCGAGTTATATGAGACGCTTGACCGAGATATCGTGACCATGCGGCATGGTGGCACGCCTCGAGTTGAGCACCAAGGGGTAGTCGACCCAGGCCGGCCTGTTCAAGGCACTGGAATTTCCTTCAGGCTGCCTGCTGGCCTAGAAGATGCGATTAGTCCTGGAGGCGCCCCTGCCCCAGCAACAAGCAGACAAAGTAAATTATGGGGGATGGAATGCCCCCTCGCCGCAAGCAAACAAACGACGACAAGCCTTCGGGACTTGAGCCTGCCCAAGACTTTGGCACCAATAACTCAAGTCCTCGGCATCAGGCGGTGAGAAACGAAAAATAAAGATCGACCACTGCCGTACTCCGTATATACCCATGCTTCACCAAGGACAGGTCCTCATGGGCGATCGCGACGCCGAGGATGGCGCAGGAGTCTTGGGGATTTCTTGGGAGCCTTGGGGAGGGGAGCTGTTGAGATAAAATTGACGCTTGACGGGTTGGGACTGGCGGCGAAATTTGGCCACAGCGGGTAATTTGTGCAAGGATCGCAAGCCCCAAAACGTGGTGGGACCAGGAACCCTTCAACGGCCATTCGTCACTGAGTGGTGGTCAGTGGTCGCCGGGGCGGCTGCTCTCGGTGGCTTCTCATGCGCTCCGGAAGGGCACCCATCACAAACGCGAGTCCCGTCATTCATGTCAGTCCAGTCGTTGGTTGAATCCAAGTTTTCGTTGAAACACCCCTGGCTTTCCTCCCGTCGAGCACACTCGCCCGGGCACTTTTGCATCTAAACTAGAACGGGCAAAGCGACCATCCGGCCAAGACAGCAAGGGTCCTGGAGCAGCAAGGGGACTCCGGCCAGTGGTCGACTTGGGAAACAAACAAGTCAGGCCCGTCAGGGGCCTCGTCCTCTTTAAACGCACATGAAAGCGAAAGGG
>JABFEP010000555.1:0-29884 GCA_013618265.1 Fusarium albidum
GCGGGCATGATGATGGAGAGCGCCCGCGGGGAGGAAGAAGAAAGCTGTTGCTGCTGTGGGAAAACTCCGAGACAAGAGTGAAAAATAATTCGGAATGCGGTCATACGGCTAGGCAGACGGGTTTTTGGTGAAGCGCAGTGGGTGGAGAAAAGAGAGAAAGCCCGACGAGTGAGGATGCTAACTCTTGCGACTTCTTTCCACGGCTTTTCTCAAAGGCTCGAGATCAAAGGCCCCCTCTCACAAACGGCAGAGATCAAAAGCGGATAAAGTGACGGGGGAGAAGAGAGTGGGAGAGAAAAAAAGAATCTATGTTCTAAACAATGCGAGAAACCAGGTATCAGTTCAAACACGGGCAGCAGTTCACCCCCATAAGACCCTACAAACGCCCCCCGAATCAAAAATCGTGACCAAGACCCCGAGCCGAAATCCCAATGGCATCTCAATCAAAATACCGTCACAGTATTGACATGCCCGTTCTTCAAAACCTCAAACACCATCCCTGGAAATCCGTACAGCGTCGTCGTGGAATCGCCATTGGCCTCGACTCGCCGGGCGCCACTCTCCTCCCAGCCCCCCAAGAACTCGCAACTGCTGCCCGGGCTGTCACCCCATCCCCTGTTAAGGACCATACCACGCTGCCGAGACTGGGATTCATTACGAGGAAAAACAGACGTCCATGCCTCGTTCATGCGGTCTTCGATACGCGGGAATAACGTCTCCGAGCTGACAGGGCTGCTGCCATCATCTGACGGATCCAGGTAAGCAATCTCCCAGCGGCACCGGCGATGGCGATTGAACTCGTATGAGCCAGGTATGTTCCCATGCAGGACGAGCTTTGTAGCTACCAGGCGATCTGGCGAGTGTGATATGATCCCGTTTTGACCTTCGCCTTCAGGAGCCTTGGAGCCGGGAGGGCGTTGTGACGGAGGGACTCGAGTCGATATCAGCACATCAAATCCAAGGTAGAAGTAGTTATAGAAGCATTCGCCGGTCGAATCGAGCCCAATCCGGTCCTCGATAGCTTCTTCGTGGTCCGACGCATCAGATCCGTCATGCATGGAGGACTGGTCCGTATCGGTGAGTTCCTCGGGCCGGCCGAGTTCGCTGGCGTCAGGGCGAGCTTTTGTGTTGCTAGCTGTTCGCATCTTGTGGATAACCATCTTTTGGTCGTTTTTGCGGTAGATGGCATTGGGAGGGCCAAGCTCCATGACCAAGTCCTGAGGGGTAGTCTCGCCCAAATTGATCCAAAAAGAATTGCTCGTCCATCTTTTGAAGAGTTGTATCCTTCCCCCTCCGTGCATTCGTATCAGCGAAATCTCGTCGGGATACACATCCTTGCCTCGGGGTATGACGGTGGTCGATTTGATGCTTGGCAAGATCTCGGTCCAGAGGGTCGGTCGAGCGTCAGCCCAGGAGTCGCCACTGAACACTGCCATAGACGTCGCAACCTGGCTTGAAGCGGAATGAAATATTGTCACCACGTCCTTGTCGGGAGAGTACTCGGACGGTGTTAGAGAGAAGTTGAAGGCGACACCGGGGTAGGACAAGACGTAGATCCCCCTCTCCTGGCCACCTGACGGAGGGATAAACTCCCCCGCATATGTAGGCCCAAGCAGCTTATGATATATATGCTTAAAGGTCGGCCCCATGGTCGAGTCCCCTGGTATGGGAGATGCCGGGGCCGAAGAGCCATTTGTCGGTTTGACCAAGTCCCGATCCTTGAATGTGATGTGGTTCTTTGTGAAATCCACAACTTCTATCAGGCGCAGCCGTTGCTCAGGCCCGTCAAATCTTAGTCGCAGGCCATTTCCGGGGAGCTCGACGCCAACGGGTTCGGTAACGGGCCGATCGGGGGAGTAGAGAAGCTCGATCTTGGGAAAGCGCCGAGGTTCGGCCTTGAGGCGAGTAAGAACGTCGTGGAGAGAGGCGCCGAGTACTAAAGCAAGGAAACTGATTAGACAGACACATTCCGGTCGAGCACGAAGCCATAAACAGCCAGGGGGGAAGCTCACCGAGGAAGCCCAACGCCCGGCCAGGATGGAGTTGCGCCGTAAAGAGCGACATGATTGACGGATGGTTGGAGATGAGCGATAGCTTATCGCAGAGCTCCCTGGCGGGGGTATAACTGTTGAAGAGCTGCGCTCTCAGTCCCAGATGAACTTCATAGATTGTGTATCGGTGCGCATGGGCTAGTAGTTGATGATGCAGTTTGAGCGAGTTGAAGATGTTATGATGAGGCCGGGAGCAAATGCCGCGGAATGGTCACGGGCTTGACATAACGGGGTTGAACTTGTTCGCTGTCGAGTGAGGAGTGACTGAGAGCCCATGTGATGTAGCGACGCGGGGCAGTTTAGAGCGGTTCAGCGGGTCAGGGCGGATGACGTAAGGTGACCGGACCACATGGCTGTCGGGGGACCTTTTTGGGACCTTTTTGACGAAGGATATTAAATCAGGTTACCAAGGTAATTACCTAGGTACCTAAGTATTCACACTTGTCCTCTATCCGTAATCAAAGCAACACAGGGCAAACGTCTTCCCCTCCTCATTAGAACCAGGGATCTCCATAGCTCCAACATCAACCTCGGCATCCTACCTGGTATAAACGGCATCTACGGTGGGCAAGGAGGTAGCTCCAGGACGCCCCACTCCATGTGAAGAAATAATCTGATCACCAAGATACCAACACTCAACTCGGCAGAACTATTCACCAAAACATCAAAGTACCTAAGAGCAAAAGCAACTCTCATATTCTACCCAAATTGAAGCTCTTATACAAATGTATTCCTTTCATTAGAATTCCTCCAAGCTGTGGTTGCTCTGAGTGGCTCCATAGAGGTAGTAAAGGGAGAACTGGCCATGTTTTTTCTTTTCTTTTTTTGGCGTACCTTAAACGCCCAGACAGGCTTGTACAGGAACCCGTAGGTCGACATGAGAATTGCAGGGATTCTAGGCTCTTTAAGGTTTTGGAGGGCACATGCAAGCTCCTGTGCCTGACGGACACGGACAGCTCCTCTCCTCATGTCTCGTCTTTTTCATCTTTGAGCTTACCATTCCTCTCCTTCTTTCTTGACTATTTTTTTCTTTGGCTGCTGTGATCATTCCCTCAAGGTATTGACCTTGGCTCTACCCTTCTTCATTCATCGCCGGATGTCTTGTCTCATGCTCTGTTAAACTCCAGCTCATGGTCCTCTCATCCATCAATCGGCGTCATCACCAAAACATCAAGTAGACCGACCACCCTCCCAAAAATGGCACCCCCATCCGACTTTGCCGACTACCCCAGGCCTGTCGAGGGCCCTGATGTCAAGTACGATCCAAAGATTGAGAACAATCCCGTCTTCCGAGGCATCCCTCTTGTCATTGGCGCCAACATGTGAGTGAAACCTGCGATGAGCCTCCCTCTCTCCATCCCGCCTGATCCGACAATCCCAACTGACCGTCCGCGCAGCATCGCCAAGGTTGGCTTTCTCCAGCAGCATTTCTGGAACAATGCAGGCTTCGGCACTCTCAAGGACATTCCCGCTCTCGACGACATTCCCTACAGATTTCACGTCCGTCCACCAACCTAGTGAATCATGACGTTTTTACCCCAGACTGACTTTTTACAAGCCTACCGTCACTCCTCTCGGCCCTACAGAGCCCATGCTCGAGTTCGAAGCAGACCTCCTCAAAGCTAGGTATGCCGACTCCAAGGGGCGCTACTACACCGCCAATGACTACCACGAGATGTACAAGTCTGGTAAGGTGACGCCCCTGCAAGTTGCCGAGGCCCTCTTGCCTCTCATCACCAAGCAGGCGGGCAAGTATTCGGATGCCTGGGTCGACTCCCACGGCAAGGACCATCTTGTGCTGGAGGCCGCCAAGGCCTCGACTGAACGGTATGCCGCCGACAAGCCCCTGAGCATTCTCGACGGCGTGCCAGTCGGCATCAAGGACGACACCGCCGTCAAGGGCTACTCCAATCACTTCGGGATGAAGTACAATCCCTCTGTTCCCTTCTTCAAGGAGAAGGAAGAATCGGCATGGCCGGTGAAGAAGCTCCAGGAGGCTGGTGCCATCGTCATTGGCAAGAACTGCATGCACGAGCTTGGCTCAGGTGAGCATATATATATATATATCTAGGGGAACTCACCTCTGCGTCTCATGACGACTGCTGACATGAGATACAACAGATACCAGCGGATGCAATGTAAGAAAGCCTCTTGACAACCCTTGCCGGGCGTGCGTAACTGACACAACACCCCCCAGGCTACCCAAGGCACTCCCACCAACTGGCACAACAAGGCCTACTACCCTGGCGGCTCCTCCTCCGGCGGCGCCTCTGCCCTGTCGGTCGGCATCGTCCCCATCGCCGTCGGCAGTGACGCCGGCGGCAGCGCACGCATCCCTGCCGCCTTCAACAGCGTCTTTGGCCTCAAGACGACTCACCACCGCACCATGTTCATGAACAACACCATGTGCGTCACCACGCCCCTCGCGGCCACCGCGGCCGACCTCACTGTCGCCTACCGCGTCATGTCGCAGCCGAACCCGGACTGCTCCATCCAGAGCCGCTTCGGCCTGTCGATCCCGCCGCCCAAGGGCTCCAGCAAGGTCATGGGCATCTATCGCGACTGGTGGAACCAGGCGGACCCGCGCGTCAAGCGGGTGTGCCAGCGGGCCGTGGACCACCTCGCCAGCAAGTGCGGCTATGACATCGTCGACATCTCCATCCCCTACGTGCCCGAGGCGCAGCTCGCCCACAGCGTCATCTGCATCACCGAGATGGCCGAGGACGCCCGCCGGCGCACCCCGGACCCCGCCGACTGGCTGTCCCTGGTCGGGCCCGCCAACAAGGTCGTCATGTCCATCGGGACCAGGACCCCGTCCGGCGACTTCCTCCGGTACAACTCGCTCCGCGAGCTCGTCATGAGGCACCTGGCCTTCCTCTTCCAGAAGCACCCGGGCCTGCTCATCATGACCCCCACGACCCCCATGCCCGGGTGGCCCATCGTCCCGGGCGACCAGCAGCACGGCATGAGCGACACCAACAAGTCGATCCGCAACATGCTCTACATCTTCCTCGCAAACATGACGGGCACCCCCGCGCTGTCGGCGCCGGTCGGGTACATCGACCCCGACGAGGGCGAGGGCCAGCTTCCAGTAGGATTGCTGGCGACGGGAGAATGGGGCTGCGAGGAGCAGCTGCTGGCATGGGCTGCCGAGGCTGAAGACTATCTTCACAATGCCACAGAGAGTGGCCGACGCCGTCCAAGCGAGTGGCTGGATGTGCTGGGGTTGGTCAACAAGACCGATGCTTAGGGAGCATGGGGTCTTGATAAACATTTCATGTTTAGTTGTGGGCAAGCGATATCATTTATTCGTCATGTTCTCATTTCTGTTCTTAGTGAAGAGCTATTCCAGTCATCTCACCGTCGTCTTAATGCACCGGATAAAGAAAAGTTGCAGTCTGCGATTTCCATCATGGTCGGCCGTCATGACTTGACCCCGGATCTTGGCTTACTTGATGAACTTGGAGGCCAGACCCGCAAGACCGCCCTGCTGCTCGCCCTGATTCTTAAGGTACATCTTGAGGGCGACCTCGCCGGCCTGCTGCACGACGCTCTCCTTGCTAGCACTGGAGGGCACCTTGCCCTTGGAGGCCTTGTCGTCGAAGAGCTGGCGGTTGCGAGTTAGTCACCGAGCGGGATGAGGTGCACATATAGGGAGGAAAGAGGGCGTGGGTCGAGACCAACCTTGCTTGCCTCAGCCATGGCAAGGCCAAGGAAAGCGCTTTGGCTGCTGCTGCTGCTCTGAGTCTCTCCCTTGTTGAAGAGCTTCAGGGCCTGCAGGGCAGCCGCTGTTCCCATACCCTTCTCGTCGTCGTCGTCGTCGTCGTCATCTTCGTAGGTCTTCTTGTGCTTCTTGATGGCGTCTAAAGTGTTGCAAGCCAAAGTATCAGCTCATCTGTCCAAGGAGCGGCTGGGATAAGAGAGAGCACTCACCCTCCTCATCGAGGTCTTCATTGGCCAGTCTGTCCTGCTTCTGGCCCAGGGAGCCGACGATGCTGGAGAAAAAGTCCCGGTCACCTGAGGAACCCGCATTCTTGGCGGCCTCCTCCTTTGCGTCATCGAAATCAAGGCTGCCGAGGAAGCTGGAGAAGCCGCCGCCCTGGGACTCTGCGATCGAGTGTTAGATTCGAAGGGGTACAGGGACGTGATGATTCGAGTTCACTGACTGATGCCTCCAGGAGGGGGTAACTGCTGCTCCTGGTCGTACTGTTGCTGCTGGACGAACGGCTGCTGCTCTAGATTGACAGGACCGAACGTATTAGCAGTTGTGGAGTTTGGGTTATGTTTCACTAATGGCGAGAAAGTAAAGCCGTTATCATCATCACCATCCCCGAGCGTCGGGGCCTGAGGTCGGATGAGGAGGGGGGCATCATGGAATGATGGATCATGGCGGGGTAAAAGCCATGCCCCGAAGCTCACCTTGACGCTTATCCTTGTCGTCACCGAGGTAGTCCTTTGCGGCGCTGACGAGCTTGTCCATGATTGCGGTTGTAGATTCTTGAGGGAAATGAGGTTGGTTCGAGATGATAGAATGAACGCCTTGGGTAGTCGAAAGAGGGAAGCTCGAGTGATGTAGAGGTTAGATGGTGGAGAGAAAGACGAGGAGGAGGACGAGAGGAGGGATGAGGGATGACGAGGGGCGCTTTATGGCACTCGCCGTGTCTCAAGTACGGCGTACATCCACCAACAGCAACCAGCCAGCCAACCAACCAACCCAACCTTACCTGACTACATACCACGTCTATTCAGAAGCCACAATGGGCATTCACTGCCGCCCAGTCAGCCTGTCTTCCCCTCCCAGGGCCATGGTAGCTGTGCTGTGACGTGACGTGGATCAGCGCAGCGGATAATACGTAACTGCCTAGGCAAAGTTATTATGGGGAGCTCCAGGATGCCAAGCTGCCATGTAGCCTCTAGCCGCCCAATTGTGGTGGAACTGGCCGCGGATGGAGGGTCCAAAATCCTGCCGGATCGCTCTTGGCTGCTGCTTGTTTCAGCTGGGCTAGGCAAGCTGCGGGACGTGGACGTTCAAGCTCATCATGGCTCAAATCAGGGTCCAAAAGCCGCAGGGTCCAAACAAGCATGTGAAATCATATCAACAACAAATGATGGGGGAAATTAGGCTCGCCATCATAGGGCCTCCACATTTGGAAGGCATCGTCAGACAAAGACGAGAAAGAGCAACCAAAATCCAACGTGCATCGCTTCGGGTGCTACAACCATTCATCACCACCCACGCTGTATTATCAATATGCGTCAATTCGTCTGCTCTGACGCATCTTGAGCTCGCGCCGCGTCTCATGTGCTCCCTACACCCCCCAGGTATCTTTGTTACAGACCAAGATCGATACAAACAAATAAATAGACATTGTAAAATATCATCATAACATCAAGAAGCAAATAACCGGCCGTGAGCGTCTCGTGTATCCCGCTTTCGCCTTGCAAATGCATATAGAAACCAATCCAAACTCCATCTTGTCATGGACTCCTAAGTGCCCCCCATCATACCCAGCTCCGAACAAGCCCCGGCCGTTTCGCATGCTGATACATCGACAGCAGTAAACTGCCGGGTCGTCCTTCTTGTTTATCAAGCAGCCGTGTGGTTTATGGTCGGTCCGTGCTGAGCATAGTTGACACTGTTCCTCTTCTTCTCCTTCTTCGCCCATCGTAAACCACAGGCATTACACAGTGTTTTCGGTCCGCTCGGTCCTTTTCTCCATTCTGGAGAGTCCAGCGTTCCTATTTCTTGTCAGCGCCCATCCGCCTACACAACCAGAGCATCTATCAGCTGAACCAGACATACCGCAGTCTGTGCACACGTATTCCTCCGAGGTTTTGAGCTTCTTCTTCTTGTCGCCTGTTCGTGGGTCTCGCTCCATGGGAATGGCAATGCCCGCGTCGCCTTTGATCAGAGTCGGGCTTGCGTTGCCAGTCGTAATTCCCCGGCTCCGTTCTCCCTCGATGTACCGCAGGCCCGTCAGCATCTCAATCGTGTCCGTGTGCGATGCTCCCTCGTAACGTGCCATCTTGTCCTTGAGGGAATCTGGTCGGCTGCCAGCGACTGCACCCTCGAGATTCTCTCTTGTAAGGGCTTTGTTGAGTGCAGCTCGGTCCGCTTCAGACATGACCCTGTCGTTGGCAGCGTGGTAGAAAGTCCCCGACGACACTCCGGTACCTTCAGAGGGCGTCACATCCGAACGGCCCTCTTGGCTCTGCATCCACTGCCTTTGCGCTTCATCATTTTCGGCCACCTCCTCGCGCCGAAGCTCGGCGATACGGCGTTTTAACCGCTCGTTCTCGATCTTGTGTTCGAGGAAGGAATCCAGAAGTCCAGCATTCTTTGTCGGATACGGCCGGGACATCATGAAAACAGCCTGGCAAAAGGGGGATTGGTTGTTGGGGTTGGGCGCAAATTTGGCACCAGCAATGTGAGCGTGGCCAACCGTCTCAAAAATGGCGTACTCTCCATCCTTCTTCTTGAATCGGTAGAATAGCCGCAACGGATTGCCTGACGCGATGGATTCGTTAAGCTCTGCGACAAAGACCCCCCGGTCGTCTGGGTGGATCAGGTCCTTGAGGAAAAAGTCTTGGATCTCATCTACAGTGTAGCCAGTAACATTAAGAATACTGGGCGACACGTACTTGATGCGGCCGTTGGCGTCGAGGATCTGCAAAAAGTCCCGAAGCTCCTCCACGACCTTGGCAGGCCAATTCCTTCGCTTGGTGAACTCGGTCAGGGTGTTGGCGCCGGCGAGGTTCATCTGGGCAAAGGCGCCCGCTGGGAGTGGCCCCGCGCCAGGGACATTGTTCGCCGCGGTATTGAATTGGTTCTCGGCCTTTGCCACAGACTCTTCGGTAGAAACCTGCGCATTCGAGCCGCCAAAGGAGCCGTTCATCGAGTCGTCGGCCGGGTCGAGGCCCATGGCGACGTCGCCCATGGAACCGAGGATGCTGTTATCGAGGAGGGCCATCATGTCCGAGTCCTGGCCATCTGCGCCCATCTGCAGAACCGAGTTAGCCGTGAGAGTTGCAGGCCAAGATAGCGCTGGCTTCGGCCGAGGAGGGTCTTTTACGCCGCAGCCTCGACCTCGGCGGCGCGGGGGTGGTGAATGACCTGGCCGCCCGTCATGTCCGGGAGAGAACCGGTGTCAAGATTGAAGGCGAACAAGTTGAAGTTGGTTGGAGGGGAGGCGCCCTGCGGCGGAGGGGGAGGTGGAGGTGGTCTGTGGGACATGGTTGCGCCGCGTTCATGTGCCAGTGGAGGTGAGTGAGCATCCGTAATTGCATTGGCGAATTTCCAGTGGCCGTCACTCGCCGCAGCGCTTGGCCCAGTGGCAGCTGGAGCTGAAGTCTAGACAATGACACAGCAATGGCGTGAAGAGCATGGAGAGCTGGGAAAGTAATAACTGAATATCCAGATGATGACTGGTACCCTATCGATGTAGCGGCTTCTGGTTCTTGGCGATATGAAGGAAGAAATATGGAGGAGAAAAAGAGAAGGGAAAAGGAAGAGAGAGAGAGCGCGAAAAAGGAGTGACAAGGGCCTCTCCTGCTTCGTTAGAGGATTTAAAAAAAAACGAGTAAGGAAAAGGCGGACCGGCAGTTATCCTACTTAGGCAGAAAGGGTAAAGAATCAAAACCTATTCAACCCTAATGCTTGAGAGAGGAGTAGACCCGAGATGATGCCTGAGCTGCGACGGCACGCGGGAGAGGGGGTCATGAAAAGCAGAGTGTCGCACGGGGGGACCGAGGAGGAGTAAGTAGCCCACCAAAGAATAGTATGATGGATGAGACCGAGCAGGAAAACACCAGCAGACAGTCCCGGGGAATAGCGTCTCAAGAAGAAGTAAAGACGGGATCCTTCCTCTTTCCGAGTCAAGCAAGAGCCTAGAGCTCCAGATGTCAAATCACTATCCGTACAAAGAGAGGCCTTTATTGTTTCCCCTGCTAGGCTTGATGACAATCAGACAGTGTCCAGGTAGCCTCGCTCACCGGTTTCTTCTCTGGAGCCGTGGCACAGCCTAAAAAAAAACATGGCACTTTTGGAGAATTGCGGTTCTTTAACATGGGGAATTGGGCATACGTAGAAATCCGTCACGCCGGGATAGCCCATAACCATTTACGGATAGCACCACGCTTATTTGCCTCTGCCTGGCGGGTGCCCAAGCTGGTAGGTGCGCTGGAAAGGTTTCCCTGTTCTTGTTTCCATAATATGCCAGGGCCTCTTAGTGCTCAATTCCCTGGTGATCAACGCTGCGCTGCCCGTCCGGAGTAAATGCCCCGGGAAAAGTGGGTTGCTCACTCTAGTGAGTTGTTCTGAAAGTCCCCATTGGTCCGGAGGAGCTGCAGCTTAGTCTTGGAGTGCATCCTGCACCCTTATTAGCGGGATCCATTCTAAGGGTCCAGCGGGCAGTAGCGTGGTCTGCACCCACGAGTAGCTGGCTGACCTCGGTTCACACGACGTCTAGGTCATTCGAAGGAGAATGCAGCTCAAGTGCCCGGAAGATTGTGAAAACATCGTCTTAAAAAACCGGAATCATGATGGGTGCGCAGTTTGAATTTCAGGGGGATCATCGTGGGGCCTTGGGGGATCCGCTGAAAAGGATCCAGATCGTGGCATCGGATAGATTTGGCGGAATCGAGAGAGCGGTCAGATGCATCGAGAAACAACATCATGCGGCCGTCACAAGAGCACATCTGTGCATCTTAATGTCTTGAAATTTGCTTTTCATTCACAACACCCTGGGTTAGGGCCTCTGTATTAAGGGGCCTGATACATTGTCGACGAACCCAGGGTCCCTAGCATTCAATACCCAAAGCCCAAGATCCTTCAAACCTCCCTCCAGCCACAGACAGGCATTCCCCTCTGTCCAAAGGGTCCAAAGGCGGGGTCGCCCCTTGAGATGTGCAACAACCCCCTTTCAGGGTCCTCAAAGTCCGTCCCGCTACCTCTTTATGTGACGTCGAAAGGACGCAATGTTCGTGGCGACGTCGGACATCGACCTCCAGTTATAGCCCGTTATCTGAATAATTCAAACAAGGACTGAAATGAATGGCCTCAACAGACACTAGATTGAGCGATTTCCCCAATAAGCCTGCTTTTCGATTTGAATCCTTACGAACAGAGACTCTCCGGCAGTTTTCATAGCAAGCTGATTCAGTGAACGAAGGCGCTTAGGATAAAGGTTTTAGGTGTAAGCCCGCTGAAACCACGGCTAAATAGCATCACGTGATAGCGCAGCAGGATCCTTGCAACGCTCGATCTCGTAAACGCGTGCTAGCTCCGACGTCGCGTCACCCAGCTCTTCCACTTCGGCTGCCTGATCCATAGCGTGACGTATAGCACCACCAAGAGTTCTTTGACGGTTTGACCCAAATACCTCTTTCCACATCCCAGATCACGCAGTGGATATCTCGACCCTCGCGGTCGCAAGCCATATCACAGCCGAGACCTCAATGTGGTAGTCGCCCAACATGTCGAGAATCGACAAGCTCTCCATCTCGGGCGTTCGCTCCTTCAGCCCTTCCGTCCGAGAGGCTATCCAGTTCAACACCCCACTGACCCTCATTGTTGGTTACAATGGTTCTGGAAAGACAACCATCATCGAGTGTCTGAAGTATGCCACCACTGGCGAGCTGCCGCCCAACAGCAAGGGTGGCGCATTCATCCATGATCCCAAGGTAAAACGGCCCATCCTCCACGATAGCGCCTCTCCTTACCTCTGACACCTCGAAGCTGTGCGGCGAAAAGGAGGTCATGGCCCAGGTCAAGCTTCAGTTTCGATCGATAAACGACCGCCAACACGTCGCGACCCGAAGTATACAACTCACCGTGAAGAAAACCACCCGTTCTCAGAAAACCCTCGACTGCTCGCTCGTCGTTGTCAATAATGGTGAGCGTTCAACAACTTCAACCAGACAAGCTCAGCTTGACGAGATGATCCCCGAGCGCCTCGGTGTTTCCCCTGCCATACTCGACGCCGTCATATTTTGTCACCAGGATGAATCCCTCTGGCCCCTAAGTGAGCCTGCGGCCCTGAAGAAACGCTTTGATGAGATCTTTGAGGCTATGAAGTACACCAAAGCCATTGACAATCTCAAAGTGCTCCGAAAGAAGCAAGTCGAGCAACTGGGCAAGCTTCAGAACGACGAGGCGCATAACAAAGTGAACAAGGACCGAGGCGAGCGGGCCGAAAAGAGGATGAAGGCACTGCAGGCGGAAATCGAAGGATCCCGAGACAATTGCGAGTCCATCAGCGCGGAAATGGAGGAGACGCAGGATAAGATTAGAAGAATTCGCGAAACAGCAAACAGCCATCTTGCCATTGTCCAAAACCTCAACACCAAGCGCGAACAGCTCGAGTATCGAGAAGACGCCGTCAAAGAGCTCAAGACAACCATCGACGAACTTCACGAGGACGACACCTCACTCGAAAGCGACCTTGCCCACTACGAAGACCGCATGCAACACCTCCAAGAAGAGGCTGATCAGAACAAATCTGAGTACAACGAACGGCAAAGCGAGCTAGCCCAGTCGCGGAAAACCCTGTCCGCCAAGCTCTCTGAGCAAGGCAAGCATCAATCGGACAAGGACAAATACGAGCGTCAGCTAAAGACGCGTATGGATATGATCCAGGAAGCTGCACAATCGTACGGCTTCTCGGGTTTTGATGGCGATCTGTCGGATCACCAGGTCAAGTCTTTCAATGACAGACTCCAGAAGCTCCTCAACGAGAAGAAGCGGGACTTGGAGCGTTTACAGAAGGAGAACTCGGTCGAGCTGGATCGGGCTACTGGTGTCATCACGGAGCTCGAAGGCCGCAAAGCCGCCCGAACGCAAGATCGGGTCTCCGCCAAGCAGCGGATGAGTGCCATTGAGAAGCGTACTGCCGTCCTCCAGAACGAGTCCAGTCAGATAGATGTGGATGAGGGAGTAAAAGCTATCCTGGATGGGCAGCTTCAAGACCTTGAGGGCAGGTTTCAAACAGCTCAGAAGGCATTCGAGAACGCAGACTGGGATCGCCAGCTTTCGGATGAGAACGACAAGCTCCATCAACTCGAGAACGAGAACGACAAACTGAGCAGAGAGCTGGTCGAGTGTACTCGGCTTGCATCAGAGAGGGCTCAGCTTGACTACAGGAAAAAGGAGCTTGCCGACCGGAAGCGCAAGCTGGACACTCTGACAACCACTTGGAAACCCAAGCTGGACAAGGTCCTTGGTGGTGATTGGGATCCAGAGACTCTGGACACCAAGTTCCAGTCTGTGCTCAGAGACCAAAACAAGATTGTAGCGGACGCTCAGAAGCGCCGCGAGCAAACCCGACAGGAGCAACAGAAGGTGGAGTTCAGATTGAGAACTGCGAAGGAGTCGCATGACAAGAAGTCAAAGGAGACTGCGAGGTGTCAACAGCGGGTCGTTGACGCCCTCCAGACGGTTCGAGACAATGCCATTGTCGAGGATTACAAAGAAGAGGTCGAGGCAGTTGAACAACAAGTCGAAGATTTGAGAAATGAGCTAAGTCTCTTCGGCGCTCTTGTTGATTACTACAACAAGTGCAAGCGCATGCTCGAGTCCAAGAAAAAATGCTTACTCTGTGAGCGCCATTTCGATGACAACCAAGCAGCGAGCTTGGAGAGATTGGGCAGGAAGATTGAAAAAAATCTTGACCCAAAAGGCAAGGTGGACGTGGAAAAGGACCTTAAAGACATGATGGGAAACCTAGAGAAGCTGCGCTCTGTCCGTTCGGCCTACGACACCTATGAACGGTTGTTTGCCGAGCTCCCGTCTCTTCGAGATGAATGCAAGGCTGTTGAGGCCGAATTTGATGCTTTGGAGAGACAGCTTGAGGAGCAAGGCTCTATCGTGTCAGCTGAAGGAGAGAAGCAAAAAGACCTGGAAGACATATCCAAGACTGTTATGAACATTAACCAGACGATCAAGGACATTGGAGAGTCGGAGACCCAAGTTGATCGCATCATGTCCCAGCAGATGTCGGGAGGAGCGACTCGAAGCGCAGATGAAATCCACGAGCTTCAGGCTGGCATTTCTGAACAGATGAGGAGCCTGAAGAATCGCATCTCTAAGCTGACCACGGACCGGCAGCGGATGAAGGATCAGCTCAACTCGCTGGAACTCGAAAAGAGTGAGCTAAGGAACAAGATCAGCCGCGCGGCCGGACAGTTGGACAAGAAGAAGGACATTCAAACTCAGATCCAGGGGTTGAAGAATGAGCTATCGCACCAGCGCGAGGTCATCCAACGTGCTGACGAGGAGTTGGAGACCATTGAACCCAGCATCACTGAAGCAAGGTCTGCGCGAGACGATGTTCTCCGTCGAGGGCGGTCCAAGGAGCAGCTCATTGCCGATTCTCGAGACACGGTCGCCAATTCCGTCAACGAGATGAAGATGATGGACTCTGACATCCAGGACTACATTGAGCGAGGCGGCCCCTCCAACCTTGCGTCCAACCAGCGGGTCATTGCGGCTCTCGAGAAGACCATCTCAAACACCGAAAAGGAGATCGCGGATCTCACGGTTCGTACCAACAAGCTCAAGCAAGACATTGACAATGGAGACCGCAAGAAGAAAAACATCAGCGACAACCTCAACTACCGAAAGCATGTGCGTACGGTTGAAGTCATCCGCCGAGAGATTTCTGAGCTCGAGGACCGCAATGCCGACGAAGACTATGAGCGTCTCCAGTCCGAGGCCCGCATGAAGGAGAACCATTACAGCCGCCTTCTCGCAGAACGAGGTTCGGCCATGGGAGCAATGAAGACCAAGGACGAGGAGCTTGGGAGGCTTCTTCAAGAATGGGAGATGGACTACAAGGATGCCAAGAGAAAGTACCGGGAGTCTCACATTCGCGTCGAGACAACCAAGGCTGCCATCGCGGATCTTGCTCAGTGTAGCTCGGCTGTGGACAAGGCTGTCATGCAGTTCCACTCGATCAAGATGGCCGAAGTGAATCGGATTGCCGGCGAATTGTGGCAGAGCACGTACCAGGGCACGGATATCGACACAATTCTCATCCGCTCCGATAACGAGTCCAACACGGGCAAACGCAACTACAACTACCGGCTCTGCATGGTCAAGCAGGATACGGAAATGGACATGCGTGGCCGATGCTCAGCTGGTCAAAAGGTTCTCGCTTCTATCATCATCCGCCTTGCGCTGGCAGAATCCTTCGGCGTCAACTGTGGTCTCATTGCACTGGACGAGCCCACCACCAACTTGGACCGTGACAACATCAAGAGTCTAGCAGAGAGTCTGCACATGATCATCAAAGCTCGGCAGGCCCAGAGCAACTTCCAACTCATCGTCATCACGCACGACGAAGAGTTCTTGAGACACATGCGATGCAGCGATTTCTGCGACAGCTTTTTCCGCGTCAAGCGCGACGAGCGACAGAACAGCGTCATTTCCAGGGAGAGTATTACAAAGATCTTCTAACTGGATGATCCGACGGGAATGGATGGGAGGGTGAAAGACGTGAGAGGATAATATACATGTGAGAGCTTGGCAGGGAAAATGGGACTGGTGTTTTGGGGGTCGGATTGGCGTTAAGCACGTACGAACGAATATCAACAATTACTCAACATCTATCAATCTTGTATACACCCTCGTGTTGCTCACGTTCAAAGGCGATCTCGCGGGGCCACATTATCGGAAGTGGAATGAAGCCGTATGTTGACTGGCAGAGAGAGTCCTTTTTCGATGTTGCAGTCAAGTCAGCGCCGCATCTTGGCCGAAGAACCGAAACTACCAGCGGCGAAGGAAGAGGTGAGTCATCCCTGCCATATTCTTTTTGAAAAGGTTCCAAGAATGAGGGCGCAGGGGCGGTCCCCAAGATCTTGGTCTGCCCCATGACATGGATCGGAATTATGAGCCGGCAATAACTAACCCATAACAGTCGAGGGACCTCGGACTCCACACCCTCTCCGGAGCTGAGGTCGTTGACGCCTTGACGAGTTATGCTCCACCCTCCATGAGAGAAGAAGCCAAGCTTCATTCGCCAAATTACCTGACACCGCGAAATGGTGGCATTCGTCAGTCTCTAGGGCTCCCTGTCGGATGTACCTAGTTACCGTCCCCTCTTGCCGGGTAGCCGTATCCGTACCCGGTCCTCGGAGCAGAACCACCCCGAGCTGGCTTCACCTGGTTTTCTTTGCCCTTGCCCTCGTCACTTCGCTCTTTACGACAACAAGGCCGAGCTGGATCCTGTGGAGGGCAGACTGGAAAAACAAAACTCAAACGAGAGAAAAGTGCGCTGTTACTAATGATGAAGAAGCAGAGATAAGAAAGGGACGAACCCCAATTCCTCGAGTCGCGACAAAGACAAGACTAAAAGAAAAAAGAAGAAAAACTAGCGGCGAGTTATTGATTATCAATCCGAAAGGTGCTGGTTGCCCACGGCCAGCGGCGCCCTCCGAACAAGTTCCATCACAACTACGTCGACGATTTCTTTGTTCTCAAGAGCAGTTGTATAATATATCCGTCTACGGAGTACAGCTGCGATCTCCTTCAGGCCCTCGCATCGCAGCAAACTCAATGAATAATGGCGGCCTCAACCACGACGGATAGGAGAACCAGCTCGGACATCACCATTGACGTCGAGCGAGACGGGGCTGCTCCCCATGCACGAGCTGGGGGCTCTGGCGACCGCCCCGGCGACCGTTCCGGCAACCCAACTGACCCCGTGTCTTACCCCGAAGGCACTGAGCCGTCTCCGGCCGCCACAAGTCCGTCTCCGGTGGCGCCCAAAGCCGCGGACCCGGAGGCCGGTCGGACCAAGCTTCAGACCGTTCTGATCATGTTCGCCCTCGGCCTCGCGCTATTCCTCGCGGCCCTGGACATGACTATTATCACCACCGCCATCCCCACCATCGCAAACGAGTTCCACTCCAGCCAGGGCTACATCTGGATCGGCAGCGCGTATCTGCTGGGCAACGCCGCCTTCGTCCCAACATGGGGCAAGATCTCGGACATCTTTGGGCGCAAGCCCGTCATCCTCGTGGCGGCCGTCATCTTCTGGATCGGGTCCTTGCTGTGCGCCCTGAGCAACGGCATGGCCATGCTCATCGCCTCACGCGCCATCCAGGGCATCGGCGGGGGCGGGCTGATCGTGCTGCCCAACATTGCCATCAGCGACCTCTTCTCGATGCGGAACCGCGGCATGTACTTTGGCATCTTGGGCATGGTATGGGCGCTGGCGTCTGCTGTTGGCCCCGTCCTGGGCGGCGTCTTCACCAGTCAGGTTACCTGGCGGTGGTGCTTCTACATCAACCTACCCTTGTCGGCCGTTGCCGTCGTCATCCTCGTCCTTGTCCTGAAGCTGCACAACCCACGAACCCCGATGAAGGAGGGTCTCCTGGCCCTGGACTGGCCCGGCAGCGTCCTCATCATCGGCGGCACCATCATGTGGTTGCTGGGGCTCGAGTTTGGCGGCGTGACCTTCCCTTGGCGCTCTGCCACCACCATCTGCCTCCTCGTCTTTGGCATGCTGACTGTCGTCCTCTTCCTCGGATATGAATGGAAGGTTGCCAAGTACCCAATCACTCCAATCCGCCTGTTCCAGAAGCAAAACAGCCTTGCAGCCTACGGCGTGGCCTTCACCCACGCCTTTGTCTTCATGTCGGGCAGCTACTGGCTCCCGCTGTATTTCCAAGGCGTCCTCGGTGCATCTTCGCTGCTGTCGGGCGTGTATCTGCTCCCCTACATCCTCTCTCTGTCCTTCGTCTCGGCCGGGGCCGGCGTCTTGATCAAGAAGACGGGCATGTACAAGATGGTGATTGTCCTGGGCCTGATGGTCACGGTGGTGGGCTTCGGGCTGTTCACCAACCTCGAGTCGCGCGCCAACTGGGCCAAGATCATCATGTTCCAGATCGTGGCGGGGATCGGCGTCGGGCCCAACTTCCAGGCGCCCCTGATCGCGCTGCAGACCAACGTCGAGCCCCGCGACATCGGCTCGGCGACGTCGACCTTCTCCTTCATCCGCCAGATGGGTACGTCCATCTCAGTCGTCATCGGCGGCGTCATCTTCAACAACGAGATGGAGAAGCAGTACCCCAGGCTCGAGCGGGAGCTGGGGCCCGACCTGGCGAGCTCACTGTCCGGGGCCAACGCCGCGAGCAGCGTCCAGCTCGTCGGCTCGCTGGAAGGCGAAGACGGAAGGGTCGCCAAGGCGGCCTACTGGAAGAGCCTGCAGACCATGTACATCGTGTACGCCTGCTTCGCCGGCCTCGCCCTGGTCATCAGCATGTTCCTCCGGCAGGTGAACCTCACCAAGGAGCACCAGGTCCATCAGACTGGGCTGAAATCCCTGAGGGGGAGGAAGGACGACGGGCCTGCGGGCGAGAATGAAAAGGCGGCTGATAACTGACCAAGGCTTTTTGTTGTCAGCATGTTTGGATAACTATAACTGCCGGATATACCCCCCAGATGGATTGGCATTTCTTTTGGTACATGAGTTCCTATACATACACATATATATATCGTTGCATCATATCATGCATGGCATAGCGTACCTTGTAATTTAGGTACCTCTGTATATTATATGGAATTCAAAAACGAGTTACCTTCAAAGTCCGTCCCCAAAAAGGGTTCTTCAGAATGCATGTCTAAATACGGCATGTCTTTCTTCTTCGAGTCTGGCTGGGAACATGACAATATTATATGACAGCAGGTCCAAGGGCCTGACACTGTCTATGGAGACTGTCTATGGCTCAAAACAACTTCTCGCCCTCCTGCACAGTCCTCTTCCACTCCTCGTAATCGAACCCGAGATCCTCCAGCGTCTTGATCTCATGCCTCCTCTCGCCCACGGCCCGGCTGGCAAGCTTGATCTTGGGGACCCTCTCCCTCACCCACCTCTTGTCCAGCCCCCAGTACGGCGGCCTCTTGCCCTCGCCGTCGTTCTCCAGCCCCAGCACGGGGGCCCTGGGCGCCGTCCTGCTGAGCTCGTAGAGGCGGTTGATGTAGTCGACATCCGTGGGGAAGAACATGAGGTGGATCGCCTTGCCCTCCCCCCTGACCCTCTGCTCGCTTTCCAGCCAGGCCTCCATGTCGGCCGGTGTCGGGGGGCTCAGGCGACCGGACCAGATGCGCCCGATGACGGCGCTCTGCGCCTCGGCGATGGGGAAGGGCACCACCCGCTGGGGCACGCTGAGGAACGCGAGCGTCGGGTCGGGCGCGTAGAGGATCTGCTCCCACAGGTGGGCGGCGTGGCCGCCGTCGGGGACGACGACGGAGGGCTCGAGGGTCTTGAGGAAGGGGTACGAGTAGTGGAAGCCGGTGCAGAAGATGACGGCGTCGATGTCCGCCTCGACCTGGCCGCTGGCGAAGCGGACTCCGCGCTGCGACGGCAGAAACTCGACGATATGGGGCACGTTTGCGGCCCAGGACTCCTTGGCTGGGGGCGTGACGGTGGGCTTCTCCTTTTCTGAGACAAAGATTGGGTGTTTGGCGACGGCCGAGAGTTGCACGCTCACGTCGACGCCAGACGCCGAGTTTCCGACGACAATGACTCTCTAAGGCCAAAGTCAGTAAGGACACAGAGTGAGGAATCACTTCTTCTAGTCGGGGGAGTAACCTTGTCCTTGTAATCGTCAGGTCGGCGGTAGAATTTAGAATGGGAGATAGCTCCCGGATACGCTTTATCGAACTCGACGAGACCGGGAATGTCGGGGATAAAAGGGTCGTTGTAGTGGCCACTTGCTACGACGACCGCGTCGTACTCATCCTTGATAGCCTTGTTCTCCTTCAGATCAAGCACCTCAACCTGCCACGGCTTGGACCGGTCAGAGCCCGGCTTCTCGACTCTCAAAACCTGGGTCTGATACGAGATATGAGGGGTGAGCTCGTCGGCGTACTCCTTGAGATACTGCAGCACGGCGCTGTGCCTGGGGAACAGCGATGAGCCCCGGGGAAACTCCTTGTCCGTGTAGTTCATGAGAGAGTGCGGGATGTTTGTCTCGAGCAGGTCGTAGATGGGCGACATGAACTCGACATCTCCGCCCTCCCTGGGCCAGAGTGCCTGGTCGGGGAGGTTGCTGGGCTGGGTCCTGGGCACGGAGAAGCCCTGCTCGCGGGCACAGGGTGTGTAGTTCCAGACGCCTCCTGCTGTGGCACGCTGCTCAAAGATGTGGACCTTGGAGAATTTCTTCTCGGCGAGGAGGTATCTACATGATCATTTGTTAGTAGATGTGTGTGAAGAACAACTTGGTCTTCCTGGAGGCAACTTGCTTGGCAGCCGCAAGGCCGCTTGGGCCGGCACCGATGATGGCGATCCGACGGACCTGGAGCTTCTCAGCCAACGCCATGGCAGTTTATCAAGTAAAGACGATGGTGTAGAGTTGGTAGTCGGTCAAGCAAGAGGTAGAAGGTCAAGCTGAATGAGACGAGGTATTAGAGAGTGCAAGGATGAAGTGGCAGGCTGAACAAGCTGGCAATATGCCGGTCCCCCCAAGAATATTTCTGGAAGCTTAGTCGTTCGTTCAGACCCCGTTCATGTCGAGTTCCGGCATCGTCTCATTCGACCATGTCTCAGTGAAGGCGCCGCCGATGAATCCCGCAAAATAGCCCCATCTCGTGGGACCGAACCTGTGATGTGCTTGGGATCTGGCCGACTCCATCGGATGACATGATTGCGCTGATTGGGTGCCCAAGTGAAGCTTTCCAATTGGGGCAATGCCGCGTCGGCCTCCGCGCGACCCCGACTCCGGACATCGGAGCTCCGCCGACTTGAAGTCTGTCTGTCATTCCTCGTTCTGGATATACGTCTAATATCCGTATACTCGTTGGAAATAGCAAGGCAGATAGATGAGTTCAATACCATTTTGATCTTTTCGTCTTCTCGATGCAAAATATTCAACGTCGGCGTTCCCTCGGCTCTCAAGTCTGACGGCCGCCGTCAGTTAGTGTCGTGCGTCCGGTCCAAGGGCAATCAATGATAACGTCGTATCACCCCGTGCAAGCACGCAATTCGGTCCACCTTCGTCAACAGCAGACACAATGGCGCTTGCGGCTCTGTGTCAAAGAAACGCTGCCATCAAATGAAAGGCGTGCGTTTTTACCCTTACCTCTCCAATCCTAATAAGGTTGATGCTGGGCAGGATCCGGCATCTGCTGCAAAAACAGACGTTGCGGTTTTCCTGCGGGTTGGGCTTCTTTTGATCGACCGATAAGACAAACCGCAAATCCATCCCACTCTCTTTTTCCGACGAGGCATGATACCTCACCAGAGCCCCAGTTTCCCGAAATGGCATCCGAGATGAAGGCCTCGATCCACCGCTTCCGCCTCCGCAGGGTGTCTCCATCCCCGAGGGATGCCGGTCGGGCCCGGTCCGCTTCACCTCCAGCATCTCCTGGCAGGCGGCTGCAGGAAGCACCCCAGCGGGAGACGCCAGCCCGCCAGCAGGGTGTCCATCAGCAACTGCTGCTGCTGCAGCAGCAGCAGCAGCCTCCAGCTTCGGCTCGGAGCTCAGGCGGGAGGCCCGTCGCCCCGGCCTGCGACCGCTGCCGCAGTTTCAAGAAGAAGTGCAGCAGGACCTATCCTGTTTGCTCCCTCTGCGCCAGCGCTGGCCAGCGATGCACCTACACTAGCCCCATTGCCAACGCAGAGGCTCAGGCCCATCAGCTGCGAGCCCGTGTCCAGTGGCTTAGTCGGTACATCGACGAGAACCTTCTCCCTCCAGGTCAGCAAGGCAGCATAAATGCCGTCGAAACTGGCGTCGATCTCGGCTCCGTGCTTGGTTCCGGGCAACAGGACGGCGGGGGCCTGGGGCCTGGTCTGCCGGTGGGAAACTCGGGGACTGCGTCATCGCCGCTCTCAAGGGTTCCAGGGCCGGCGACCCCCCCGTTGGACGCCACCGGGCCGCTCCCCTTGATCGGCGGGCGAGACCACCCCATGACTGGGCAGCAAAATGCCGAGATGCGGATCGAGGACAGAGATCCGGGCAGTGTGGGAGCAACAAGCAGTCACATCTCTTACCAGGGCTCCAGCGAGGGCTCCATCACCAAGCGGAGGCTTATTGCCCGGCAAGCTCTCCCCCCCGATATTGCTCCGAGTCGCTTTGTGGATGCCTTCTTCCGCCATGTCAACCGGGCGTATCCTTTCGTAGACCAGACCAGGGTACGTCGTGATCTAGAATCGCTGGGCGACTCGTCCCCCGCGGATCAGGATCCGCCCATGACACTGCTGTACCTCGTCATGGCTATCGGGTGCACCACGCTGGTGCGGGCAGGGCAGATTCCAAGTGACACTGCACGGCGCTTTGACGTGGTGTATCCGGATATTATACAGGAGTGCCTGTGTAACGAGGGCGTTGAGTCAGTGCAGATCCTCGTCTTGCTGGGGTTGTACTCCTTATTCGACCCGACGGCGACTTCGGCGTATTTCATCGTGGGCATCGCCGCGCGACAGGCAATGGTCATTGGCCTCACCCGCCCGGATGACCAGCCCCGAACGCCCGCCGAGACCGAGCTCAGGCACCGGCTGTACTGGAGCGTCTTTGTTCTAGATCGCATGATGGCAGCATCCCAGGGCTTGCCGGTGGCACTGATGGATGACCACGCCAGTGTCCCCCTTCCAGGCCTGACAGTTGAGGAGTTTGCCAGTGCGGATCGAGCCGTGTATGCCAGGAACCTGCAGACCAGCCGCCATGTCATCCAGCTCCGGCTGCTAGAGTACCGGATCCTGCAAACTGTGCACTTGCAGCGGACCGCTGATACGGCAGGCATGGCGTCATCGGATCGGCGTGCATTGCTCAGCGGCCTGAGGTCTGATATTGAAGACTGGTACAGCAACGGGTGCCTAATGTCGCCGATGGAGGCGGACAACCTGCCCATCCACAGCAGCATCACCTGGTTGAGCGCACAGTACTACCACTTACTCGTGCTCCTCTACTTCCCCAACCACTTCAACAGCTCGGCAGCGGCTGTTGCGCGGCTGGAACTGATCGAATTTGCTCGCAAGCAGCTCCAGGCCAACTCGGCTCTTCTCCAACAGCGGCAGCTGCCCCTGAACCGCGTTACACTGTGTCGGCTGCTGCCCGTATGCTTGGTGCTGATGCATGACTTTGCAGCAGCATGCAGTTCAGCCGACTGGGGAGCACAGGGGCCGGCGACCTTTGCAGCTCGGGACGAGGTGGCCGTTATCGTGACCATCCTTGAGGCGTTCCCAAGGGGTTGGACGGTCGCCCATGAGGCATCCCGGATCATGCACCAGTTCGCGGGAGTGATGATGGGGCACAACAGCATGACGACTACGGCGTACTTTGGGACTCAGACGGTATTCCCAGCAACCGGAAAGGAGAGCATCGGGGCGCTTCTGAAGCCGTGCATCGCGAGCTTCACTGGGCTGATTCACCAGTTCCTGGGCAAAGCGACGTGTTTCGAGGCGATAGACTATGCGTCAGAGTGGAAGGAAACCGAGAGGACAGGGCAAGTTGGGCTGGCGGCGCAGCAGGCGGCGACAAGCCCTCTCTGGCTGGAGACAGGGGGCAGCGCTGGGGGCGTGAACGAGGAGGCGGTGCTAGCCTACGGATGGGGATCGTGGGATCTCGATTTCCTCTGAGCACCGGGCGGTCTTTAGTCTGGTTAGCTGTCAAAGTCTTTTGAAATGGGTTCTATCGGTGGTTTCTAGAAGATGCTTGGCGTTGGAGGAAGAGCGTTGCTTTTGCAGGTTTTGTTGAGCCTGAGAGCGGGAGTTGGCTTCAAGATTCGGATAGATCATGTGCTCTTGCCTGCCTGTTGATTATTACTCAGCGACAACGCCACTATTGAACATGATGAACACAATATGCCAATTTCAAGATGCTATCACGATGGCAAATCCCCTCCCTCGATACTTGACGTGCCTGGACTATTGAATCAAGCATAACCATGGATGCCAATCCCAAGGGTGACACATGGGCTGTATCAAGTCCATGGCATGGCGGGGGCAGTGTTAGGAAAGAGGCTCTGCTGGCAGGGCTGCCCGCTGCATCGACGCTTGATTGAAAAGGGAAATGCATCTCAAACAAGGTGTGAATCAGATACGTCACAATGCTGGTTCATGAATTCGAAAAACCATCCATCACGGCGCGGATAACCAAGACGGGAGAGGGAGAGGGGAGAAGCTGATGAGTGGGCGTTGAATTGCAGCGGCAATGGGGGTTGTTTACGAGCTGACGTGCATCTGGCATCCCTAGTATTTTGAGGCAGCTTTATTTATGGCATATTTTTCTGTGGATTCTGTCCATTCTCCGGCGCGAATCCCGTGGCCTTATCAGCCAGTTCCGGGCAGCTTTGGGCAAGGCAAGGGTATGGAGTACAGTCAGCAGACACTTGGCAAGCGAGCAGGATGAGATGCCCCGGGGGTCTGGTGAAAGGATGAACAAGGGGAAAACCTCAGCGAATACTACAGGATGCCCAAACAGGTTTGTTGATATTCCGGTTGTGCTGAGAAGAGGGATATCCGCAGATGCAGTCTGCAGCCCGGGGAGAGAAAAGAAATGGGGGCCGGAGCGCTGGCCGTGCATTTTGCATCTTTCATCTCTCAATTTCCATCCACTTTCTTACTCCTCAGCAAGGTTTCTCCTGCATCAGCCCATGCGCGGCAAGCCCGTTTAAATTAACGTGGATGTGATGATGTAATGGAGGCCAACAAGAATGAGGTGGCTGGCAGTTTGGACGCTAGGTGCAAGGCTGCATGTGAATGTGAAAGGAGCGGTATGAAAACCACAAAAGGCCAAAGCAGCAGTCCATATCAACTCAACTGCCATGACCAGAATGGACAAACACCACCAAGAACCAGCCATCCCCATCAAGTTATTTTAGCAGCTTGCGGCAATGCACAGCAGTCGAGGGGCCCTCTTTACCTCTCTGGGTTCAAGATGGAGGGTCGAACATGGGTCATGCGAAGGGGTTCCAGACGAGAGCTCCAACCAAAAGCTCCCCCGTGAGGGAGGAGGGGATCTCGTCAACGTGGCTGTACGAGCTGGGCGGAGTCCGACGGGACATTCATGGGGTGGTTCCAAGCCCCACGTTCCCGTACTGTTTGTTAGCCATGAGACAGCCACATCATGATATGCAGCAGCGACGCACTAACAGCAGAAACCCCTTGCGCAGCTGCACTGCCTCACGTCCTCGAGGTGAATCTCTCCTCGGCGACCATATTTGCCGGGGGGTGGGAGGGCGATCGCCATAGCCCTCTGCAATAATATCGTCGCCCCAGCAGGAGGAGATTAGTGATGTGAGGGAGCCTCTCATGTGCTGTGTGTAATATTTCGCTTTTCGGTCCTAGGACCATCAAAGTCAGGACCCAGGCCTGCGGTCCTAGCCGGCAGTTCCCTTCCCATCCCACAATTCAGCGCGAAATTGGATCCCTCCAAGGCTGACCTACGTAGCCTGTCTCTCGCAGTTCCATGCACTCATCAGCACAGTAGTAGGTAGCTTTCCGGGTGACGCACGATCCAATCCCGTGTCTACCGTTCCGTAACTCCCATCTCAGTCAGCCTGATGCCTTGCTTTTGGTTGCGCTGCCTCCGTCTGCCTGTCTACCTTGGACTATACGGCTCCGGCGTGATTCACAGCCAACGACGCACGCTCCCAGAAGGAAGGAATGAACGAATGAATGAAATGATGATCGCTTTCCAACCTGCTCGGAACCGTCCATCTCTGTACGAAAACGGAACGCTCACCCGACAAACACACGTACCAAGTCTGAGACAGAATGCAATTCCCACCCTCCATCATCAGCCAAGTAGAATACCACCTGGGTTGTCCCCAAAAAAAGAACAGAGTGAACGGGAGTGGAATCCGGGCAACCTAACCTTCCATCCAACCGGGGCTCGGGATTTTAGGTACTATCGCGGCTGCCCAAACCCACCAAAAGCCACTAACAGCCCGCTGGAAGGCCGCCCCGGGAAAAGAGAAAGAAAACGCCTGGGCTGGCTGGACCCTTGTTACCCTGCCACCCCTTGTCTTGTGCTCTGCCACACCCCTGCCCTCCCGTCCACTTATCCTCCCATACTCTGGACTGCTCACTGATCCTCTCTTTAACTTGGCCACACCCTGGCCTGTTTCAGCAACCTTGAACTGGGCCTTTGCTCTCTGACATTTCTAACGCCTCTCGCCTTCTCATTTCCATCCTCTCACTCTTTCCCTCTCCATCTCAGCAAATATCATCCCATCTCATCGTCCCCTGGCCGCCTGCATCGACAAATCGCCCTCATCAACAAGATCGTCGCAATTGCCGTCGCCCGTCTCTCGTTTTCTCCTCACGCGACTTGGTTCTTTTTCGGCTTGTTTATTTCCATTCAAAAAAAAAAGTCCGCACTTGTCGACTCGACGACTGCTCCCCCGCGCCCGCGTGACAGAGACCCTTTGGACCACCCTCCGACCGCCCGATCGAAACTCAAACGCGTCCCATTTGATTGCGAGCTCCTTCCATCCATCAAATCATCGCCATTCAACGCCGTCGTAGCATCTCGACGAGCTTAACCATCGCCGTCATCCTCATCTCCTCGACTTAGTGTCCCGTGACTCCCGGTTGGAGTCTACACATGGGCGCCGTGGCTACCCGACTCGAGTCCCGCAGGTCGCTCCTCGGAGCTGACAACGGGTACGGCTATGGTGGATACAACCAGGCCTACTCGGATGGCGAGTTCGCTCCAAACACCCTCCCTCAACCTATCCCTCAGCCGGCTGCTTTCTCCCAGCCAACATTTGCTGCGGACAACGCGAGCGCAGAAGCCACCCACAACCAAGGTTACGCCTATCGAGAAGGCCTCACCCCGTCTGTTCCCGCCACAAGCACCTACAATGGCAAGATGGGTTTTCTCAAGCGACGATGGCCCGCCTGCTTCATGGCCGTCTCGCTCCTCCAGGCCATCCTCTGCATCTGCTTCGAGGCGTAAGTCACCTCTGCCCGTCACCCCTTTGGCCATCCTGGCCCATTGCTTACTCGCTCGTAGCTACGTCTTTGCCAAGTTCCAGTTCAATCTCGGCCCTGAAATCGACGCACCCAAGGTCCAGTCTCAGCGAATGACCATTCCCACTTTCCTGATTCTCTTCATCTTCGGCTTCCTCTACACCCTCGTCGTCGTCTGGGACGCACTGCGCCAGAAGAACACCATCCAGGTCATCGGCGTTTGCATGTCCAACCTTGCTCTTATGGTCTACACAGCCACCCAGGTCGACCAGATTCAGGAAGCTTTTGATATTATGGGTGAGCACAACGCCCTCGAAGCGGATACCACCGCACAGGAGCTCTGGCGTGATGTCAAGCCCTACCTCATCGCTATCCCCGCCATCATCGCTCTGGCCACCGTTGCCATGGTGTTCTTCTCCTGGAAGATCTACCAGGAGTATGCCTGGGATATCCTCAAGAACATTGGCGCCGACTACCGCATGAAGAAGCGATTCCTCCACTATCAGGTTTGTTAACTCTTCCCTCAGGCCCCCTGTGATGCATCTAACATGGTCCAGGTTTACATCGCTTTGCTCAAGTTCGATTTCTTCTTCTTCCTCGGTTTCATCATTCAGTTTGTCGTCGTCGTCGCCAGGAAGGACGACCCCGAGTTCGCTTTGACCATCGTTACGATCCCTATCACTATTGCCATCCTTCTGGCCGCAGCTTACTTCACCCGCAAGGAGAACAAGCCGGGCATGATTTGCGTCATCGTCCTCTACCTTGGCGGCCTCTCTTACTTTGTTTTCAAGCTCGTGCGAATCTACCAGCCTGGACACAGGGACTCTTACGAGGCTGTTCGCAAGTCACTGACCGCCTTTGCCGTCATCACCATTCTCCTTATCCTCCTCACCATCGCCAACGCTATCATCTGCATGCGCAACTTTGGTAGCGGTCTGAGGCCCCACCTCGAGTCCTTGTCAAGGAAGCGCAAGGTTGAGGAGAAGCCGGACCTCAACTCCATCAACATGCAGGACGTCAAGCCCCAGATTCCCAGCCGAATGACTATTGATTGAGCGGTCACGAATAAACTGTGATGCCTTGCATCGACAAGGCATCATTGTACAAAGACATGAATTTACGAAAGGATACAACAATTTCTCTGAGAGGCACCGATCAGACAGGGCGGGCTCGGGACGGACGGTGGCCAAATGGAAGAGGGCGTGAAAAGAAGGCGAAAAGATGATATCCCCCTGGTTGTGTCAGCAATTTCCTTGGTTTACTTTTTTTTTGTTCTCCTTTGTCAAGATCCAATCATAGTAGGCGTTGAAGACATCTTCATTCCTGTGAATGGGTGATCAGGGAGTTTTTGTCGCTTCCCCCTTATTTTATCTTTACTATTCTTTTTTATCTCCTTCGATATCGGCGGACGGTGTTTGGATCATGGGTTCTGGTGAAGGGGTCCATGATGGACGGGGTCGGACTGGTGAATCATCGGAAGTGTAGACCTAGCCAGGACCGTCCGGTAGATAACCTCGGCTCGGCCGTTTAGTAAAGTGTGGACAGTTGAATGGCGAAAGTGTGAAACTAAAGACTTTGTTTGATCTGGCGTACAAAACAGTCGTGGTTTCAACGTGGTGAAACGTGGAGCGTTCATGATCTGGACTCGGAGAGCACAAACTCGTGGTGAAGCATGTTTCGCATGGGATGGTTGTTGGCTTCATATAGATAGAATGGCAGTACACCCGGTCTACGGAGAAGGAAGGCACATAGTATCCTAATAATCGCGCGCATATGTATGATAAACCACCGAAAGAGCACACAAGGCCAGACCTCCCGCTGACACACTTGTCAATCCCAGTTTGCTGAAACCCCGAAAAATCATCAAAGGACGACGGCCTGCTACGTAGGCGGAAACCATGTAACCAAAAAAACAACGCCATATACTCCCCATTTCCCGTCCAGGGGGTTAAGAAAAAAATGCGCGCAAGAGACAAAGCGCAGCAAACAAAGAAAAAGGGGGGGCCGTTGCAAATGGGCTTGGCGTACAAATTTGGGTAAGCGAGGAGTGAGTTGAGTGACCTTCAGAGCCGGATCTTGGTGGCATCTTTGAAGTGGCCCTCGGTCGGGCAGTAAGGGCACTTGTACCGCGAGGCCTTTGTGATGTTCTGGAGGGACTCGCGGCAGATGACGTGACCGCAGGAGAGCATCATGGGCGGGTTGTCCTGGGTGGTCTGCTCCTTGCTGACGGGGCAGACAAAGATGGGGTGGTAGATCATGGACTCGGGCAGGGGCGTCTCAAACGCGAGCTCGTTCTCGGTCGTCCACTCCGTCTTCTTCTCGCGCATGTAGGTCGTGTACTTGATGAGGCGGGGCAGGGCGATGGAGCCGGCCGTGACGGCGACGTACAGCGGCGACTCGGCCGACAGGCCGAGGAGGGAGCAGAACTCGCGGGTGAATGACATGGCGACGTCCTCAAAGGCCGAGTCGATCTCAAAGATGTGCTGGTACGGCGACGCAGAGAGGTTGGGCGCGTACACCATTGCAGAGCAGAGCTGTTGGATCTCCCGCAGGTGGCGGGCCTGGAAGCGGGCAAAGTGCTGGCGTGCGTAGGCGAGCGCACCGAGAGGCCCGTTCAGGTCGATGTCGTCGGGGAGGCCGTTGACGGGGTGGCCCTTGAAGAGCCAGACAAACTGGAGCTTGCTGAGCTCGAATTCGAGGGTGCTGCCCTTGGCTTCGAGCTGGGGGCTGTTTGCGCGGGCCCAGTCGATCGCCGGGACGAGATTGCGGTCCTTGAGCTGGGAGAGGATGCTGTACATCTCGGAGAACTTGTTATGCAGGTGCTCTGAGTGCAGGTTGAGGATGTCATCCTCGGGGTCGTCATCGTTGTCCATCGCGAATCCCGCTCCCCCCCTCCGACGGACGAAGATGGCGATGACG
>JABFEP010000556.1:0-28198 GCA_013618265.1 Fusarium albidum
TCGCTTATCATGTACGTTACTGATATTATTTATCTCTATCTGCAGCAAGAGACCTTAAACAAAGTAATGCCCTGCAAGGTCCCTGTAATATAAACCCTTAACGCTGATTGGATAGATTCATTCTCAATCATTTACTAGCCGCAAAGCATTTGCTAGTCTCAAATCATTTGAAGATAATAAATCATTTCGGTGTATAAAACCAGTTTCCTTGCTTCCTAAAGCATTCTCAGTGATTGACAAAGCATTTGTCCTTCCCAAATGATTAACTCTGCCCGTAGTATCCCGCTACTGCTACTTTCGAGGCAGTTCCTCTGAGGATAATAGAGGCCAAAGAGGGTGTGAGAGACATATGAATTAATGCTGCTGATCCAGTCCCTCTAACAGGGATCAGTTGGATCCTATATACAGCAAGGCTCTCTTAGCTACATACAAAAATAGGTGCGGAAGGCAGGGAGGTCTAGAATCCCTGTCGGTAACTAGGTTGGCACCCCGAAATCCTTCGGGTCACGCTATCGGAGATCCCTGACGGCCACGACCCTGTGCCACAAGGTCTAGCCTTAGGCCACATTCCAACAGTTCCTGCAGAGCTTTGTGGCGTTGGTGCTCTCTACTCACACGAGCACGGCTCAGCCCTTCCCTTGGTGGCCACTTCTAAGCACCCTTTCTCGCGGTTTGAACCTTGTAGAGCGAGAAGCACTTTGCGTATCTGAAGTTTATTTTAGTAAGCCTGCATATTTTAGCTTTCTATAGACGTGATGTGGTGGATGTCGATGTACTTAATAGGGGAAAAGACTAGTGCATGCCTTGTGGAGAAGGATAACTAGCTTGAATAATTAATTGGTTGGGAAACTAACTATTCGCGAGGGATGTAGTTTTATTCGGGTGACCCCATGATCAGACAAGTCATGGCAGTGAGTTCGAATTATCCCCGCGACTATCGTCCGTAGTGTTATCATTCACGGGCCACTGTGCCTTCGATCCAAACCGCGTATTAAGGAAAGCAGGTGTTTATAAATCACATCTTGTGAATATTATGCACTATGACAGACAAGCCCTGCCAAAGCCTCGAGAGATTATCCACTCCTCTTATCCGTCCTAGAAGTCCCCGTTCCAGTATGCCGGTACCCCTTGTCCTTTCCGGGCATCAAACATTTACAAGTGCTTAGCATTTCTTGGCTCTTTTACATGGTATATACCGTGGCTAATCCCCCTCTCCTAAAAAACAACACAATGACATTGATCAAGTTTGACATGCGATGCGTCAAGCAACACAACATGCACTCTGAGCCAGAAGTGCATCAATCAGATGAGAGGCGTTACACCTCCGTGACACGAAATCCCCAACATGGAAAAATGTGACAACAGCGCTCCAGAACAGTGAGTCTGTCATCCGCGCATGAACGTGTAACGAGCTCTGAATCAGTCATCACCAGTCAAGGTACAACTATAAGAGGCGACCCCCAATCTCCACCTTTAAACACCATGACCCAATTGAGGGCATCATTATCAAAGAACAAAAAAGGAAAAAAAGAGTACCAGTATCGCCCTTCAACCTCACCCACCAGCGATTGACCGCCGTACCTCGCACGCCAACACATCCGGCCCACAATGTGTACGAGAAACCTGACGCGGTACAGCTGTGCCGAGTGCAGAAAGGTGTACAGGCACGACCAGCCGAGCGTAATGTGCAGCAAGGCGAGAACGGAGACGGGCAAGATGGGCGGCTGCGGGGAGATCTCGACGAGGGAGCTGGCCGTGGCGGACCAGATGTGCGAGAAGTGCACTCGGGAGGGCGATCTGTTGATAAAGAGTGTACAGGAGGAGATCAGGAGGAGCCGGGGCAAGTGAGATTCATTTGTCGTGCTTTGTAGGGCGTGCCTCTTTTAACCTCGGCTTGGGGTTGTTCAGCTTACCTCGATCAGCAGGGGTTAGAACGTTTATTGTAGGCAGCATCAGATCATGGCCACACCCCGCGCCGACTCTTATCAGCCGCAAGTGGCCTCACTTCCAGGTCCAACAAGAACTTTACAGTCCAACCATGAGTAGTTCATTCTTCCGTGCTAAACCACAGGACCTCACTCTTCCAGACGGCCGCATCCTCTCCTTCGGCGTCTTCGGCGCCGGCAGGGATGCAGCACCCGGAGCAGGCCATCACCCGGTCGTCTTCTACCTGCACGGCGTCCCCAGCAGCCACGATGAAGCATGGATGATGCACGATGCCGCCCTCGAGCGGGGTCTTCAGATCGTCGCCCTTGATCGCCCAGGCTATGCGGGATCGACGCCCCAGCCCGGCCGGCAATTCCTCGACTGGCCGAGCGACCTCCTAGCCGTGGCTGACCACTTCTCCATCGCCAGATTCGCCGTCGTGGGCGTCTCTGGCGGTGGACCCTACGCCTTGGCCTGCCTAAAGTCGCTACCGGGAGACCGGTTCGCCGGTGTCGCTGTGTGCTGTAGTGTGTACCCTGTCGAGTTCGGGCTCGCCGGCATGAAGTTTCTGAATCGGCTTCTACTCACCATCACTCCGTGGGTTCCCTCCCTCATCGCCTGGATCGTGGAATACACCCAGTCCAAGGCAGCGCGAGACGAGCACCACCCCGAAGTCTTTGAGAACAAGATGCAGGAGCTCTTCAAGAGCATGCCGGCCGCAGACCGCGCCGTGGTGGTCGATAATATCGGCGGCTACAGGGATGCCATAGTCATGGCTAGCGGGCGCGACGGCTTGAAGGCCGGAGGTCGTGTGTTTGCGCAGGAGTATGCGTTGCTGGGGAGTGATTGGGGGTTCAACTTCAAAGACATGGCAGAGAAAGCTGACGGTCGTCTTGTCATGTGGCATGGCACCGAGGATGTCAACGTGCCGATTGCAATGGCCGAAAAGGCCAGCCAGCTGCTTCCAGGTGCTGAGCTGAGACGTCTGGAGGGGGAGGGCCATGTTGGGCCTGTGCTTCGAGCGGGCGAGGTTCTGGAAGATGTTAAGGGTATGCTTAACAGAGCTGCAGGGGACCAGGCCAATGCGGGATTCCACGTTGAATAGGCTAGTTATGTTGGTTGGCGGGAGGTTGTAATATGTTGGAATATCAGAAGGGAACTATTGAGGTGGCCAACACGAACTGTCTACCCAATCCTACACTTACGGTTAAGTTTATCTTTGAAGTGGCCAGAAACGCCCAGCAACTCTCAACAGCCACGAATAGATCCAGCCTAGCAGGGTCTCTATCATCATCCGGTTTGATGCGTCAGTCACCAACCTCCACCATGAAGTGGATTCACGATCCGCATCCACCAGCGTAATTGGTTTAGTGGTAAAATTCTCCGTTGCCATCCGAGCAGCGTCGGGGAGCCCTGGGTTCGATTCCCAGATTACGCATCGAGGTTTCTTTTTGATCTTGACGATCTCTTTTTGGTGTTATCTCTGGTGTCCTACGGGACAACCTACCAGAGGACCTGGGCCGCGCCCAGGCATGCTGAACTTAATCGGGGGATACTAGCATCGAGTAGAGACTGGGGGATAGCCGTGTGATAAGTATTTCATTCCCGTGTGTGACAAGCCGCGGAGTTATGGTTTTCAAGTCTAGGGTAACTGCACACACTGTGACTGGAGTCACTGTTCTTTCGAACCCAGTCACTTGTAGAAACTTCTAGCTAGCTAGCCTTGTGTTTCTCGAGTATTTAGCCCTTGTCGGTCCACGGAAGTAGGGTTGTGAAGGTTTTATTGCGTCCAGGCCTCGTTCGTGGTCCGTTGGTATTATTGTTCAGTGCATGCAATTTCACAGATAGCTTGTGTTGAGCTTTGACTTGTTCTTGAGATATCGCCCTACCACATTAGCCTCGTGTCGTCCACTAGGTATTGTAGATCCGTATCAAAGTCCGCTATTGATATCTAGAATTGTGTTTTGCCTGGCAGATGAAGTGTCAATCAATGCAGCTTCAGGATGTCAGGACTGAAGCCCTGCTAAAACTCACAACTCTCATTGACTATCGCGCTGGGGGGGCCGATAAGCCTATAGTCCGTAACGCCAATTCGGCTGGTACATACGACCATACCCACTGGAAAATACGGGATCCCGTCTGCTCTCCCTTAGTCAAGCCAGTGAGGGGCGGATTAGTAGTTGGGTCGGTGACGACCAGCGAATCCCCGCTGTTGTATGTTTTTTTGAGTGAATCGTCCTTGCTTTTTTTGCTCAGGGTATGTTTTTCGTTCGTGCCTTGAATTCATGCGGTTAATTCTGCCCGGCATCGAGGTTAATGCAATGCCTGGAAGGTATTAATATCCTTCTTTTTATTAATCCGAAAAGTCTTTGTGATTTATTTAGCCTGAGGAGCTTGCTGTTGATGTTTGCTATATTTAGTGCCGTTTTGCTGCTGATAGCCCATTTTAATACCCAGCCGGCAAAATTTGTTTGTGACAACAGTGATGACGCTTGAGGACATTAGTTATCAGCATGGTTTCAATCAGGCCTCTCCGGTCTGTCGTCAGACGGAACACGAGTTGGCAAGCCATCGGCGAGATCTCTGCTTTCTTATACCCTCTTCCTATCGATGTAGGAGGCCGTGAGCCAAGCACATGCTGACCATCCGTCCACCGCTAATGCTCGGCATATCAGTTGCTTTCCAGGTTCTCTTACTCCATAACCAGGCACGGCGGGGCTTCCGCGTCGGTCCCGATATCCCCAGTCAACGACCACCGGCTGGGGGAGATGATGCAAGATTGTCCAGTAACTTTCCTCTTTGGGATAACTTCCGACACAGCATCTGTACCCCGACTTCTCTATTCTAATTGACTCCCAGCGAACTGAGTTCCGAGTCCGGGGTTGCGGGGTAAACCTCTAGGCCCCTCGATCAGATATTACTTCTTTTAGACAACTTCCGAGGTACTTGGGAGATTTCTGGATACTGCTACGTCATCCACAGGCGCGCAAGGCCTACGATACTACAATAATGCGCGGCTCCGACGGCCCTGCGAGCTCTCTGCTGGCCCTGCCTTGTCGGAACCGATTGCGGTCCCCTCTCGGCCTCGTTAATCTAAGCGCAGCCGCTGCTCCGTTGCAGTCGAGGACGAATGGCCTATGAAGTCCGAAACGGCCGAGATATAGCCTCGACACTCGGTTCTCTCTTCCCATCATCCATATAGCACGTCGGCTGAGGGTACGCTCCTGCATCGTCCACACTCTCGATGCCCATACCGTCCCCGTTGTGTAATGGTTGTAATGGATTGTTGTTTGGTTCAGCGTCGTCATGAGAGACATTGCTCGAACGAGCACCTCCGTCTGCCGTGCTGCTCTCGGGACCCATGCCCCGGGCAGCCCATCCTCGGCATCCGCCCCGGCCGCCGCAATGATGGCGCTTAATCCTTGGATAATCGTGCCCTTGGGCTATGATTTCGTTGCTGCTTGGCTTCGCAATCTCTGCCTCTTTTTCGGACGCTTCCGGCCTCGAAGCCATCTAGACAAGTCAAGCCCGCTCACGGGCTCCTCGGCTTCCTTGCCGCCATTGCTGGGGATCTTGATGCTCGGTGGGCTTGAGGATCCAAAGGCCTCGCTCTCGTGATCAAACCGGCTAGGTATTTCGCTCCGCTTGCGTTCTTTGCGGGCTGGCTGAGCCGTTGTATCCTGGGGTCGCTTGCGCCCGGTGATAACTGCGCAGGCTCCGTGGAGTAGGACCTGGGTTTTTGCTGGTGCTCCTACAGCTCACGAATCCATGCCGTTCAGCAAGCTGCCGTCGCTCTTGGTGCTTGGTGTGAAGCCTTTTCCCTCCCCAGGGTCATGGTCAGCCTCTATGCAAGCAAATTGTGCCGAGGGGATTGATGCCTTGAGGAACAAAAGAACTGGGATAGTGAGAGGGGTCATCAGGGATATTTGACGTGAAATTCATGTGAACCCCTCATCCCCTCCATTATTGAATTCAATGAATTCAATCAATCTCATTCACTTCTCTGGGGCCCGTCCAGGGTTCTTTAGTTATCCTCGGGGTTGCATTGACGAATGGCGACCCGCACTGACTTCCACAACCTGTCAAGATAACAACCTCCACTTCCCCGTCTCCAGGCTCCAACGTCAGCATCTGGGATAGGAACCGAAACGCCCTCTACTCTACTACACGATGCGGTGTCTTACTACTTCTGCCCTGCTTCTGCGTGCCGTGGCGCTGTTGTCGCTCTTGGACGCCGCCGTCTGCAACCCCAGCTTTGAGTCACGAATGGAGGCCGCACTCGACCAGGTCTTTGACAATGATACTAGCGCTCGCGTCCTCTTGGTTCGTCACTTCAAGGCGGGTGAGTTTCTGTTTCCAACTAGAGACTCGGACGGGCTGCCCATCCTCAAAGTACCTCGAGCCCAGCATGGCGTCACCGTGGTAAAGTTCTTCATCCGGACCAACGGCATCGCTCCCGAACAACCATCTCCCAACTCGGGGACGGACGTTGGCATCGAGATCTGGTTCCCCGATCAGCTCGCCTGGAACGGCCGCATCTACAGCCACGTTGCGGGTGGCTTCCAGGGTGACCCTCAGGCTACCGAGCTTGACTACTCGTCATCAGAGACCTGGAAGGGGCGGTACCACCGCAGATGGCGTCGGAACTGAGGTACGTGTCGGGCGTCACCAACGGGACACAGTCAAACCTTAGGGGCATCGAGGACATGCAGTGGCTGCTCAACGACGATGGCACTTGGAACATGGAGGGCTGGAAGAACGCCAACTGGCAGGCCACACACCTCTTGTCGGTCAAGTCCAAGGATATCGCAAGGAACTACTATGGAGAGCCGGCCCGCTACTCATATCTATTCGGCTGCTCTACTGGAGGCCGTTCCGTTTACAAGACAATGCAAATGTTTCCCCGGGACTATGACGGCTATCTCTCTTCCTGCCCATCCATCAACCAGGGACGCCTGCTTCCGTCCTTGGGTCATCCATTCATCGTCATGAACAACCATCTGCACAACGAGACAGCACTCACTGCCGTGCAGCTAGAGGTAGTGATGCAGAGGGCCCTCCAATTCGGCGACACCGAGGTAACTGGCAAGCACGATGGCTACTTCAGCACGACCAGCAACAACTATGATCCGACAAAGGATCCCTCGCTTCTGTCTACCAAGGAAGGGGGCCACTGCACACAGGCCTGGGCCTTCACCAGACGCCAGCTGGAGGCTGTCAACCAGATCTGGTACGGCCCAACGTCGAACGGCTCCATTCCCGACCCGTCCGTGTCTACCGGCACAGATGTGAAACTGCCAAGCGATCAGATCTGGTGGGGAAAGCTGCGAGGAACCTTGATCGCCTTTGCTCTGGAGAAGCGTCTCATCGTCGCCAACATATTTGCTGTTCTGTTCAAAGACCCCTCCCGGGCTCCCGAGAATTGGGACCACCCGCTCGGCAACAGCACCGACGCGTGGGCGACCTGGTCGTACGACAAGTATGCGCGGGCCTTGCTCGAGGCAGAGGACATTGATAAGGAGTTCTTCCAGATGGCCTCCAACGACCCCGACCTGCGGCCTGCGAGGGAGGATGGAGTCAAGATGATAACCTACCACGCGTTGAGCGACCCTGGCGTTGCTCCCCAAAACTCAATCAGCTACTATCATGAGTCTTCCGACGTGATTGGTACCGACAAGGTGGATGACTTCCACCGCCTCTTTCTGGTCCCCGGCCAAGATCATTGCATCACGGCGTCGGGGGTTGCGGGGAGTGCCAACCCACCTATCCCTACTGTCCAAGAGTGGCTTGATCTCCTCGTGAACTGGGTAGAGAACGGGGAGGCGCCTGACCGTATACTCGCCCACTCGGTGGACAACAAGATCAGCAGGCCAATTTGCATGTAGGTACCCCAAGATGGCAAAGTACGACGGCCATGGAGATGTCAACAAGGCATCGAGCTTTAACTGCAAGGGATCCTTTAACTAGGTTGAATGAGGGCTCTGAGGTCGAGGTGTCTGGGAACAGTTCCAGCAAACACCCACTATTCTGGCCGGGGGAAAAGGTCTTGGTTCCCCCTACCCATGTTGTCTCTCCACCTGTTCTCTCCTCTGATTGCAAGTCAACAAATACCCCTCTTGATCCAAACGAACGTGTAATAAGCGAGCTGGCCCGCATACATTTGTGGCACAAGCTGCATACATCAGGTGACGATATCGCCGCCTTGTCCTTCCAATTAGACCCCAGGAACAAGACCCTGACCCGGCACTAAAAGGCCACCGCCCCCTCCATCTTGACTACGACGCCTGCTCTTCATCCTTCCCCCTTTCCCCTTTCCGAGAAGTGTCGATTTATCATGCCCGGAAGCAGCTCACCACGGCAGAAGCCGGCCTCGCCGCCGAGCCTCGACGAGCAGGTCATTGAGGCCGACGATGCCAGTGTCCCGGAGCAGGGGGACTCGGACTCGGCTGTTGGGTCCAATGCCGAGAGCTCAACAGCGTCCATCACGTCGAGCATCCTCCATTACAGGACCCTTCATGGAAGAACATACCATAGCGAGAGGGGCAACGCGCAATACTGGTAGATGCCAACCCTAGACGTGCTGCAGCGGCTTATGTTGGCTCATGAGGTATTAATATGGTCTCGCTGGGTAGGGGATCTAACGACGAGGCTCAGAACGACACGATGGATATCGCGTAAGGCACGACATGGATGGCTTGAAGGTTTTGCCTGTTAACTGTGCATCCAGCCATCATATGTTTACTCTTGCTCAAGGCGGGAAACTCCACTTGGCTCCCATCGATTCCAAAATCCAGGTTCGTGGCGTTACTTCTAGGAGAGGGTTTCGGACGGCTGACATGTGGCGGGTTCAGAAAGCTCTGGATGTTGGTTGCGGAACCGGTAAGAAATTGCCGCCTTGGTGTTGTCATGACGGAAACTAACAAGACTCGGCTTACAGGAATGTGGGCCTTGTAAGTGATGGATCATCTGTAGATAAAGTCATGGCACTGATGGTATTAGTGATTTCGCCGACGAGCATCCCGGTTGTGAAGTAACTGGCACCGATGTGTCTCCTATTCAACCTCCCTGGGTACCCCTTAATTTAAACTTGTAAGTCGGTCTACTCTAGATGAAGCCAAAGCTAATTTCTTACTTGTACAGCGAGATTGAGGATTGCACCGAGGATTGGACCTTTGCACCAGGCACCTTTGACTACGTCTATATGAGATACCTCGTGGGATGCATCCCCGACTGGACAGAGCAGTATAAACAGGCCTTTAGAGTCCTCAAGCCAGGCGGCTACTTGGAGAGCTTCGAAGCCTCGCCCAACATCGAAAGCGACGACGGCACCGTGGAGCCTGGGTCTCCGTTGAACCGCTGGGGTGACATCTTTTACAAAGCCGGCAAGGCGAGCGGCCGTACATTTACCGTCATCGAGGAAGGGCTTCAACGCAAGTCCATGGAAGAGGCCGGGTTTGTGGATCTCCAGGAATGGAACTTCAAGGTAAAGCCTCCCCCGTGCACAGCATCTCCTGCCTCTTTCAATGCTGACCACGGGTCTTTTAGTGTCCGATGAGCCCTTGGCCCAAGGACCCGTAGCTGAGGGAGGTTGGCCTCTATGGAGAAGCCTTCTCTACCCAGGATACCGAGGGTTTCGTCTTGTTTGTCGCTGACATGCTGGGGTGGTCGATCGAGGAGGTCCAGGTGTTTATTGCCACGGTGCGACGGGATATACGCAATCGCAGAATCCATCCTTACTTTCGGCTCAAGGTTGTTTGGGGACGAAAGCCCGACACGCTGGCAGCCTCATAGTAGAGGTGGTCATTAAGATGGTATGCTAACAAGGGCTTTATTGACCTTGTAGGGTGCATTTCGAGTGGCGATTGCAATAAATGTTAAGGTGGCTCGACTGCATGCGAGCCAACTTGGCAGTCTATGAGAAGTCTCAGGTCTCCCCAAGAACCAATGATCAATAGAAAGAGCTGTGTTGATATCGGACCGCGATATCTAATGAGGTAAAAAATCGTGTCTTTATTATCGTGGAAGCAACATGAACCTGCCCTTGAAGGCGCACAACGCAACTAACTGCCATCGTCTCGTCCTTTTACCTCGGCACCCGCACAATCATCACCTATACATACTGTATAGCTTCATCATTGTCCAGAATCATCTTGTACCCTGACCAAGACTTTCCCTTTCGCTCGTTTATTTGATACACGGTCATAAGCCTAGGATGGTAAATTAATATTCTGAAATAACCTTTGTGACGCTCGAGAAGCAGTGATTCTACTTACACGGACTAACTGGTCCATGGGGAATTCTGAATCGATGGGAACCTGGTGGACGTCCTCGTCATTCACCGACTTGACGGCTTCTGCCTGCAGAGAACCCGAGGGAGCCAGATTAGCTGCCTTCAGTCTAGATTGCCCCCGTCCGTGAAGGTAGCCGGGGAGAAGAGATGTCGCAAATTGCTGCCAGTAGGAGCCGATCGGTCCCAGAGGACTGGCAATGTCGGTATACATGCCGTCTTTCTTCAGAAAGCGTGTGGAGCTTGCATATAGATCCGAATCACCCACGCAGTTAAAAACTGCATCAAATGGTCCGTGAGGGCAGATAAGATCAGGTAGAGATTTGGCCTCGGTGTAGTCCAGGATCTGAATCGCCGTCAGTCTCCCAAGCGGCATGGCATGGCAGATTTGATGCATACCTCTTCAGCTCCGAGGCCTTTGACCATGGCAGAATTCGCCCCAGAACAGATGCCAACAACACTGAGCCCACGAGCCGAGGCCATCTGTGTCAACATGGCGCCTACGCCACCACTGGCGCCTTGGATAAGAACTCGATCACCCGCCGACAGTTTATGGCTTTGAAGCATGACGATGGCGGTCTGTGTCGCTATTCACAGACCCGCACTCTCGGCCATGGACATTTTTGCCGGTTTAAGGGCCACAAGGTCATGCGGGATCTGCAAATATTCTGCCAGTGTTCCCTTCCCACGGGCCACCAAGAGAATTGGCAGCGCGCCGCAGACCTCTGAGCCGACAGCCAAGTGGCTGGGAACCTGGTTTTCCAGCCGCGGTCACTCTGCCGGAAAAGTCCAGTCCAGGGGTGCGGTACCCTCGGAAAGGGAGATAGTCGGGAATGCTCCGCATGAGATTTACATCTGCCGCATTCAAGGCGGCGTACATGATCTTGACGATGATCTCTGACGGTCCAGGGTTTGAAGGCGCCTCCACATCCGACAGCAGGGTGAGGGCGTCGGCTGGACTGCCCGCTTTGGATATGCTCCAAGCCTTCATTGCCGAGCTGGGGACAAGTGATGATATCGCCTTGATGCGTTGGTACGAGATAGGATGCGTTGGGGATGAGGTTGAAATGTGTCACGAACGGGCTCTCGTCAAGTGGAGGTCATATCTATTAACAATCAAGTAGCCCCGCTCCTTCAACCAATCACGGGAGGATCACGCTAGCAGACGCTATGATACTACGACCTACTTAGGTGGTGGCAGTGCCCAAGCAACAAGTTCATCTCTACTCGCAAGCCAACTGCCGTCAGCAGTATATTCCCTGCCCTCATTCTCGCCGTTCTCAGAGTCAACAGCATCCTCTACGTAGCCAGTATGATAACGTTATACTGCATGATTCATAAGCCGGCCGAGGATTCCGCCGGCTTATTGATGACCTCGCCACCAATCACTTTAGTCATACGGGGATTTGGGGTACCGTTATGAGATGACTTTGAATAGGTATAAAGTGATTTCGGCACCGACAAAGTTGAGCATGGCATACAACACTAAAATCTTGTTCGGATTCAAGTTATTCTCAAGGTGCTCAACCCGCGAATCTCGGTCAACATCAACATGGCTCCAAGATCCCTCCTTCTCTTCGGCGCAACTGGCTATATCGGGGGCGCGTTCTTGTCCCATCTTCTGAACAAGTTTGGCCCTACACTGGCCGAGCATTTCCAAATCACGTTTGCCAGCCGTTCACTTGAGAAGGCTGAAGGGATCCGCGACTTGATCCCGGGAAGTAGTGTTATTGCGCTGGGTTTTCAGGATCCCTCTGGAATTGAGAGAGAATCGCAGAAATATGATATCATCGTCCAAAGCGTATGCATTCCGACCTCAAGGCGAAGGGGGGCAGTAGGAATCAATGTCTGATATACCGTGCCTAGGCCGGCGACGACTTGAAGGCCAACGAGGCGCTTTTGCGAGGGATGAGGAAGAGGCAGGCTGCCACTGGAGTGACTCCAGTCCTGTACCAGGTGGTATGTTCATGCTGTCACTGAACCTCTCGAGCGAGACACTAACCATCTCAAAAGTCTGGCGCTGGTAGGTGACATCGGATGGCCATATTTTGTGAAAAACGTTACTTGACAATCAATACCTAGCTTTTCTCCTCGAGGACTTGGGCGGTCACGCTGCAACGCACGTCGTGTCGGACACCGAGTCAGACAAGATCAACAGCATCCCTCTGGATATACCGCGTAAAAGGACCCTTGAGCCCCATCTGGTAATATTGGCTAACTCGTCAAGACCGAGACATCGACGACGCGATTGTACAGGCGGATTTGGCTGGTCACATTCGTTCCTATGTTCTGTCACCTTCTGTTGTCTTTGGAAACCCGATCGGCACGCTCCATGAGAAGGGCCTGGCGAATTCTGCTGCCATGGCGATCAGCGGCATCGCAAATGCTGCAGTGAACCGCGGGGCTGTTGGTCAAGTCGGTCCAGGGGAGAATGTGTGGTCTGTTTGTCACATAGATGACGGTAAGCGTTTGACAGGCACCAGTACGAACATGACACCATTCCTGACACGTCACTTTTAGTCGCCTCCCTGCTGCTGCAGATTGTGGAGAGTCCGCCATCGGCTCATGGGAGAGACGGCTTCTACTTTGTTGAGAACGGGAGCCTGCCAGCGCAGAGAGCCTTCCAACTTGCTGCCAGGGCCTTGCACTCCGAGGGTCTTGTAGACACCGACACCATCACCCAGCTTACTGCGGAAGAATTGACACGCTACATGGTGAGATGGATGGCGATGCCAAACTCCAGACCGTTGACATGCTGTCTGAAGCTAACTCCCCCACAGGCGCACTACATGAGCTGGAATCTGGTTTGTCGAGCCGAGAAGGGCAAACAACTGGGCTGGGAGCCTCTTCACGGTGCAGAGGGGTTTGATGAATATCTGGTTGGGGAAGTTGTACGTCTGGGGAAGTTGTTCGCGGCCAAGAAGTAGATGGCTATTGGATCAGCTTGAATTGCTTGTGTTGTAGAATGGTTTGGCCATGGGTCTTGGCTTGAGCGAGTAGGAACGGTCTCCGGGCGTGATGTCAATCATTAGGTAGAAACTATGTTTTTTATTATCGTGGAAGATATCGGATCCATGGGGTGAGAAATCATGCACAACGATACCCATGCCTTCTGAAATCCCCTAACAGAACCATAGCTGCCAGCCAGGACCTAGAAATCTGGATACGAGATCCAACAGGTATGCTCCCGCATCCCGAACCTGCCACAGGAATTTCCCAGAGTGAAGGAGAAGAGCATATCGACCCAGTATTGCAATAGCTTCTGGCACTTGCTCCTCCAAGAGGTTGATGAAATTTTCTGGAAGTAGTATCGGCCAGACGAATATCATGCGCAAGCCATACGGACGTCTTTCTGCAGTGCCAAGATCATGCAAGGCTGCTTCTATTATGCGAAGCGCGTTGTCGCATGCAGTCTTTGCATCAGCATCAAGTCCAGTCGCTTGTGATATCAGCGATTGGAACCTGGGAGAAAGGGGAGGCGGATCCTTGAACCCAGGAAGATCAATGCCCTTGGCCATCAGCGGGCCGATCTCTGATTTCAAAAGTATGGCCCATCCATGAGCCGCGGCCACGGCTCGTGTGCCGCGGTGGAGTCTCATACCTTGTAGAAGGTGACCGAGGAACTCGGTGAAATCCAGGCTACGGTTGACCAGAGCATCGACAAGAATATGACGGCCCAGGATGGAGGAGAACAATAGTTTTGCAACCCGACTGTCCCGATCATCATGGCTGTTGGAGCTGTTGAACAGTGCAATAGCCTTTGTCTGCAACTCTACTGCTTGCCGTGAATACCACTCCGATCTGTCGGGTCGAATAGTGGACAGGTGTCGAGCGGATATGGCCAACACTTGGTGCATGAGATATGGTGCGTTTATAGCAGCCTGCAACACCCCCTTTGTAGCCGATTCGTCCTCATCCAGCTCCGGGACGTAGATGGCCAACGAGAAGTGAACCAACAGCTCCATGTGATGCATGTTGACCCGGGCCCCAGCGGCTTCATGTTGGACAGACTGTGGAACCTCTGGTTCTGCAGGGGGGACTAATGTAGCCACAGATGGCAACTGTGGAACAGAATCCTGGATCTCGGGAACGTCAACACCCCAAGAACAGGAGACGATATGCACGCCAAGGAGGCCGGCAGGGAGATCAAAGGGAGGGCGCGTACCGGGATGTGTGCCTTGCGGTATTCGCATCGGCGTTCCGCACTGATGCAATTGGTGCACAGCGGCTTCCCCTCATCACACTAACAATATCGGTCAGGGCTGGGACGGTGACGATCAAAGGGGTTGTTGTCACCAACTCGGATGTGGCGACGCTTGCACTCGATACAGCCAGCCCTGGACTTTTTGTGTTTACAGCGCAGCATGATGGTGCTCTGAGTGCAGGACGTTGGAATAGAGAAGTTGATAGAGCCCCGTGGTTGGATATTGCAAGGCACTGTGTGGTTGGGAATGCTCGGTCTGATGGGTCTGAGGTGGGTGACCAAGAACTTGAGATGCTGGTTGAAGGAAACGGAAGGCAAGGGAACAGCGATGGAGAAACCGGGGGGATACACGCGTATTAGATATGGATCCCGGACTCAGCTGTACATGTCACTGGGGTGGGGAGCCCGTGGGCCTCAATTACTCGTGCCGGGGCAGTGCAGGTATCGGTAGATCCGGCACTTTTTGCAGGGGTGGGTGAGTACGCGGCACAAACAGCAATGCCCTAGACCGGACCAGGGCTGCAAACAGATGTCTCCTTTATATCCCCTTTACACCGGAGAAGTGGTCGCCCTGATAGCTTTTCCATCAACATCGTTATTGGAATACTAATCCACGGGAGCAGAACAAGAATCGTCCGCATCACGATGCTCCCGTGGGACTTTCTCACACTCGGCCAACGTTGCAAGCTTCGCTTTCCGCCGCTCTCGAAAAGCCAGATGACATGGGATACCGCAAAGCTCGTTATTCGATCGACCGCGCTCATCCTCGCCGTCGCAGGGTTATGTGAATCAGCAGTTCTCGCCTCGGGTCCAGACAGTCTTGCACAGCGTATACCTCTGGTGCTCGCCATTGTCAGTTTGGCTTGGTCTCCACGTTGAATCGCCGGTTACTAAAAAAGAATTACACAGGCATCGGGTTGCTTCCTGTGGGACACTGCCGAGTTCATCGTCGTCATCCGCCGGCGGGATCGATCCAAGGGTATCAAGCCTGCTGTCCATGTCGGCGTGGACGCGGTGTTGAGCATAGGAGCATTATTGGCAACGGGCCTGCAGGTTTCTTCCACCATCCGGCTTTCCTCCACCCGGGATGCGCACAACAAGACGGCGGATTGGACCACAATCTCGCAAACACTATGCGGCATGCTAAGTCTACTGTGGTACCGTCTCATCCAGGCTGCAAGTTGAATAGCTTCATGTGCTGATAATCGGTTCTAGTGTGGTGCATTTTCTGCTGTCTGTAAGATCTTGTATTGAGATACGGCGACTCAGAGAGCATGAGAGAGTGCAGAGCCTCGTATTTGCCTTGTCATCACGTCATCAAGCAACCCATAGCCAGCCAGCATCAATGTTGTCTCCTCATCAGCCATTTCCGGGGGCAAGCGATGCTTCTTTGTCTCCTTCCGGAAGCAGCCAGTCACCAATTTTCGAATTGGACTCGAAGATGGTGATTCAAGAACTTGCTGCCCTGGAGCGTGTGGAGCTGCCATCTCTCAAACCGCATCAGCCGCAACAAGGATTTAAAGAGGCGAGGCCTGAGTAGAGAACTCGGCAGCCTTTTGGTAGATATTAAAGACAACAGTCTAATCCATTTAGTCTGGTTCTTGATACTAAATGTCGTGACGTAGTAATTAGAAGGGTTCACTTGACTAGTATTAAAGACGTCATGATGGATGTCGGTGATGTTTCGGGGGACGCAAATTGCAATAAATACAGCATGAACACAGTCTTGAAACAATGGAAGGAAACAGCCGGGATTCAGGAATTGTCTACCATGGCAGCACGAATCAACAGTCAATGTTAGCGGCGTGTATGATATGGGTTTGCATGGTTGCCCCTGTCCGTCGTTGATTGATCCCACCCGTATTTTTTACGAGCGGATCCAGCCTATTGCTGAGACAGAGTCAGGGAGAGCCATGGACCCACTCGTATTATTTTACGGGTGGATATACAACCATCAAGTCCAACCTCGAAACCAGGTTCACCTCCCCGGACATGGACATCTCGGCTTGGGATACAGCCTCAGACTCGGCGTCAAGGCATGCACGGAGCAGTTGATAGAGGCCGCATTCCTTCCGACGCTTGTGGGCTTTGACCTAGATCGGCAAGTTCCAGCCTATTGTCCCGCTTGTCAGACGCACCCAAGTATGGCATCCAGACGGACGTCGGGAGTGCTGGATGCAGAGCGCGTGAGAGTGGTCAACCAGCTCAGCCGTCTCGACCGGGTATAGGCCGTATCGTGCCTAAGAATAGCATGTAGGGTCATCAAGTGGGTTCAGACAACCTCCCTTGAGATGTAAGTATCTAACAAAAGACACGCCTCGCTGATGTCAAAGTCTACTTAAAGTGCCAGGGCGGTCCCTCTCCATCATCATCATATACCGACGGCGTCCTTCTCCATCCATCGCTCCCTCTCGACCTTGACTACATACACAGCCATCACCGCAGCCAGGATTCAGCATGGAGGACTTCAAGCTATATCACTATGTCCCTTCTTTCATCGCCGCCATCGTCTTCGTGGCCCTATTTTCCGTGTCTGCGATAGGCCATCTTTTCCAACTCGTCCGTTTCAGAACCTGGTTCTTCATCCCATTCTTCATCGGCTGCACATGTAAGACTTTGCTTCCCTCGGCCCGTCCCAGGTCCTAACCACACACGCGGCTCACAGTCGAGGCGATCGGCTATGTTGGCCGTGCCATATCTGCAAAGCAAACACCCGACTGGGCCATCATGCCGTATGTGCTCCAGAGTCTGCTGTTACTCCTCGGCCCGACAATGCTGGCAGCCTCCATCTACATGGCCCTTGCAAGACTCATCATTCTCTTGGATGCAACGTCCTACTCCTTGGTCAGCGTCGATATCATGACCAAAGTTTTTGTGCTTGGCGATGTAATCTCATTCCTCGCACAGTCTGGAGGTACGCCTACATCACATATTCTCTTGTTTCTTACCGCGTCGCGGCGAACTGATGTGTCTGGATATAGGCGGAGGCATCATGGCCAATGCCAAGTCAGAGGGTGAGCAGAAGAAGGGCCGTAACATCATCATCGTTGGTCTCGCAGTTCAGATTTACTTTTTCGGCTTCTTCGTCTCCGTCATGTACGTCTTTCATCGCCGGATCATGGCCGAACCCACCACTCGGAGTTTCTCTCTCACTGTCCCGTGGAGACGGTTCATCTACGTTCTCTATGCCGCAAGCGCCCTCATCATGATCAGATCCATCTTCCGCATCGCAGAGTACGTTTCCGGGACCGATGGGCCGCTTCAGTCCACGGAAGCCTATATTTACGTCTTCGATGCTTGCTTGATATGCATCACCACCATTCTCTTCAACATCTTCCACCCGAGGCAGCTTACGTCGACCGCCGGCGGCCAGATGAAGAGGCTGGACGATGAGAACCGCCGAGAAAGCCTTCCACTTCAAGTGTCGAGCCAGACAGCTCACACCATTGACAATCCGATCCCATCTCCTCCAGCCCGACATGAGCATCGAGTGGATTCATCCTATATGCCGCGTCATCCTTCCCAGATAAGCGGACAATCAGCTGCAACTCGGCAATATCAACAAGCTCATAGAATGTCACGTTCGACGCTGAGCCCGAGGCCCCATGGACACGGTCTTGCCGGCGGACAAGAACAATATTCAGGTCATTTTGAGCTTCAAATGCGCTAGCCATGCCTTGAATAGCAAGAAATGAGCTGTTGCCTTGCCAGTTCAAGCTATCGGGTGCTGCAGGATGCGTGGGGTTCCTGATGAGAACCTCAGTCATGGGGGCATCATGATAGCGTTGGGGCCTATAATTAATTTTTTTTCCTAGAACTTGAAGCCCTGTATACAGACTAAATGCACCTTTATCATTCGTCTAGACAAGGAACCGAGGCGCATCAGTAGTTCCCGGCGCTTAATAACTCGGCCAGTAGATGACTAGATGTATATCGTCTCTCACCATCGCCTTCTTCCCTTATATCGTCAAAATTCGCCTGACACGTTTGACAGCTCTTGTCTACTTCCGAGATTGAAGTTTCACTGGTGGAAAAAGAACCACCCAAAGTCGGGGGCCATCGCCCTGCGCGATAAATTTGTCCTTGATCGGTACATGTACTCAACGGGAAGTTGTTCACTCTCCGACTGAATGCCAAGGTCAAACTGCCATAGAAATCCTGCGATAGCGAGGCACAGCTCCATCGTGGCCAAGCGCTGGCCGATACAGCCTGTCTCTCTGAAAGCGGCGAAAGCAGGTGAAATCTTGATCAAATTCTCTCCGCCCTCGAGCCAGCGTTCGTGTAAAAGTCAAGTGGCAAACTCGCCAACTTGCCCTCGGAACTGTAACGGATTTCTTCCTGGCTGACAAATGAGCCGTGAATCTCGGCCCGGAGCCTCGCCAACTTGGCTGGATGATGAGCCAGGTAGAACAGCACGGCAGAGAGTCCACCGGCTGTGGACTGCGACCCTGCGACGAGCAAAAGGACGCTTTCACAGGCTAGGTCTCCAGTTGAGTAGCCTTGACCAGTTTCAGGATCTCGGCCATTGAGGAGGTGCCCGGTCAGAAAACGCATGCGAGAGTAGTCTGCGTTTGACTGCGTGTCGAGGCTTTTGCCGGGCAGTGAATGTACTCTCAAACCCACCCGCCGAGTCCCGCACGCACTGACACCAGTCCGACTTTATTGCAGGGGCTTTGCGTGATCGGTAGATGGAATCAAGTGCTTCTATTGTGCTGAAGAACACAGAGTCTGGTGCAAACCGCACCGTAGGGCCTTTGATAGTCGGTGAGCAATCTGGTCCGCGCTTTCAGAACGGACAAAGAGCTCTCAAACCATATTGACTATGCAGTTGATGGATCCATTCGTGTCCATCACCCTTTGCGGCGTGGTACCAATTAGACACGGAAGATGCTCGAGCAAAGAACGGTCTATGGTGGCTCGAGAGGTTGTGAAAATAAAGATAATAGCAGTCTTTACTGATAATCTGCAAAGAGCCAGTGGTTGATGCCTCAGACCGTGGGTAGTCAGCGAACATGGAACAATGAAAGGATAACAGCGGTGCTGAGAATGGTGAAGGTGTAGTAGGAGAGTTTCATGCCGCCTATCATGTCGAAGGTGTTAGTTGTTTGTGCTAGGAATATTAAAATTGCGTCTTGCTCAAGTACTAGTTAACCAGAAGTGGTTCGACAAGGAGTAATTATATAATATGTTATTGAGTAACTAGTTATAGACTTTATTATATAAAACCATCATGGTAAAAACAATAGCCTGTTCATGTTCGTATTTTACACCGCCCTCGAGTTCTGAGGTCACCCAAGGTTTAATATTACATTTTCTAATACTCTAGCCCGCAACGCCAATGCAGGCACTTTTGTCTAGCAGGGAATACCACAATCTTACAAAGGCCCGCGCCTTTCGGCAGTTCTAACAACAACCCAGAGTGCGCTTACATTAGCTCCCTTGGCGTATCAACTTGTCAAGCATGATCAGGGGTCTCTATCGCGCAAACCCCGCCTAGATCCCCCCGGAGTGAGGGAGGGGATTCAACATTTCCAGATAACTAGCTTAATTCAGGCTTTTACGGAATACTCAGTCATGTCTTCTTGAACACGTCTAACCAGATGCCAGACTTTCTCGCCCTAGTGACGCTTGACGTGGCCGAGTAATGATACGCTCGCGGCGGCGTGATCCCAAGCCCAAAGTACAGAATGCGAGGGGCGGCCAAGAACGTTGACTGTGATGTATTACTTGTACACGCACTTGAGCTTCGCAGCTGAGCAATACCTCGCACTGCCTAAGCATACGGTGCTTGGATCAGGTCAATCAAGTCAAACACCTTGCGCTCCAGCTCCTTCGCCGCCTGATGAAGCTTCTCATTTCCACGTTCGCCTGCGTGCCCTGCAACTAATCCATCTGGAAGCAGCATGACCATGCGCGTCGACCCATTCTGCTGCTCGAAAAAGCCGCAATTCAGCGGCACATGCAGCCCAGCTTCGACACTCTCGCGGATCAAGGTGATTGCGAAGAGAGGGTTCCCAAAGATGAAGCGACAAGCCCCAAGCCCCTTGCCAGCGCCGTCACCAGGTGGCTCTTGTATGGAGAATGGAGAGAAATAGGGGATCCATCGCCCGTGGTCGATTTCCAAAAACAGCACGAAGCCGGTTGTCGTTCCCGTCTCTTGGATGGCTTGAGCGATACCCTCCGCAGTGGTTTGCGCGTGTAGGTTGCCGAAATTGGCTGAGGGTACAAGGCTTCGGAAGCGATCAATAACCTTTGGGAATGATGCTGCGATATTGACAGTCAGTCGTTTAACTGTGGTATCCTCTACCGTGGCGCTCCGAGGGAGAGACATGATTTCAAAATCAAGACGACTAGAAGGGAGGGAGCGTGAGAGTAGGCACTGCTTCTCGTGGTTGAAAGACAGAGCTAATAACTCTCTAGAAGTAGGCTGCATTTGATCTTCTATATACTCAGACCTCCCTCCAAGTAGCCCAAGGCGCAACTCTGATTGAGATTGCTACTACCCTACGCTGCTACCCACAAACTGAGACCGGTCGAGACAGCTTCAACGGCCGGCTCCGATGACTGTCGAAACGAGCTGACACAAGGTCTGACGGCCCCTGCCCCTTACAGCCAAATATACACCTCTGTTTGAGGAACCGGCCAGTAACACCAATCAATGTTGTCTCCTGCGGTGTGCCCATTCCCTTCTGAGAGAGAAATGGATGTTGGAGACGAGGCTCCAATCGCAATTCAGCAAGGCGTTATAAGCTGGGTTCCAAGGTTCTCCTAACACATACGACCATACCCACTGGAAAATACGGGATCCCGTCTGCTCTCCCTTAGTCAAGCCAGTGAGGGGCGGATTAGTAGTTGGGTCGGTGACGACCAGCGAATCCCCGCTGTTGTATGTTTTTGCTCTTTTTGCTTCCTGTGTGTTCCTCATTGACTGCGTCAATCCATTTTCTCATTGTCTGAAGTGACTGGACTGGCTCTTTAACTTTTACTTTATACGCGAGTGTACGATGCGCGCAGTAGATCGGTAGTAATCAGGGCACGAAGAAAGGGATGATCGAGCAACGGGAGGGGATCTTGTTAAATCCTATTGTGTCAATTGCTATGGCGCCGACGCATGCATTCGGCAGGGCAAAAAAGATTCGAATGGGCGCGCCCTTTGGTCGATGACTTCTAGGTAGCTTTCCCGGCTTGTGTGAAACTTGATGATGGCCAGGACCAAGGAACAAATGGGCACCGGGTCCGGGGTGACATCGAGGATGACTGACAGGCTGGGGAGTCCATTCCCCCCGAAAATCCAGCGCAGAGCCTCATCAAAGTGAAGGCGCCTCCATCCCAGTGGAGGGAATTTGCAAAGGGGAGGGGCGCGGAAACGCTGCCGGCGCTCCCCCGCCCGGGGATTTGCCCGCTGAAGAGCCGTAGGCCCCACCGACTCGCATGGAGCTCAAAAGTGATCAAGATGGCCTCGTATCGAGGAAAAGGCACACTGGTAGGCTGTTTCCCTCAACCCCCGGCCGACACTTTTTCTACTTTGACGTTTAAAACAGCGGCAGATCTCTGCGATTGCGATCTATGTGGTGGCCGTGTCTTTTTCTCTCTCCTTGATGCGTTGGCTCTCCAGCGGACCAGTCAATCATCCCACGCCCCCCTTTTTCCCCCCAATGCTCCACTGGCAGCTTAGCTCCCCGGCCAGATTCTTTATTTTCAACCCGGCGGCGCGACAAAAAAGAGCCCCGGCCCAAACTGACGTTGTGGGAAAAAGACCAATCAGTGTAGCATCTTCGATTGCGGTGATGTTGGTCGCGCGTGACCCTACAGGGAGGGAAGGGAAGGGGGAGAAAAAAGAAGCACCTACCTCTGTTTCTTAAGGCCGCGCGCGTAGACCATGTAGGACTTTTGACTCTTCGTTCCGTCGGTCCATTCAATCGTTTGGGCATCTCGTGTGGTCCATCAAGTGACGGCTTTCATTAAAAACATTTCGCTTCTTCATTCCCGGAGTCGGTATCGCAAGCGACCTATATAAACTCGATCTTTCAGAAGCATTACTCGAGCACGACTCATTGTCTGGCGAATCGATAGACAACAGGGACAAAGGGAGAAGACAACGACAAAAGAAAGGGTGCGCAAGACAGAAGAGAAGGAGACAAAGAAAGTCGACATGTAGGCAACATATCTAAGACATGATGGGCGTAGAGACACTGACTTGGGACAGAAGCGACATGACCACTGCCGAAACAGCACCAGCCCGACCGACTTCGATTGCGGCACCATCAAGACCAGCGCTGTACGACAGCAAGGAACCCAGCTTACTCTCCCGCCTGGTCAGCGGCGAGCCGGCCCCGACCGTCGAAGCCAGAATCGCCGAGACAAGCACCCGCCTCAGGGCCTTTGACCAGATCATGGGGACAAACCCAACTGCAGGACATGATGTGCGACACGACAAGATGTTCAAGGAGCTCGACAGCATCGGCAAGGGGAACTAGGCGTTGTCCCTTGTCGCGCTGGCGAGTATGACCATGTTTGTGGTTTCTTCTGTTCGGTCGGCTCGGTTCGAAGGAGGTATTTCTTGGGCGTTTGGGTCTTGGGAAGCGGGATCGGTTCGAAAAAGGGATTCGGAAGGGAAAAGCGTCTTGGGATACCTAGATTGGAATGGGAAAATGGAAGGGAAAATCGTGCATGTTTTTTGGCAGCAGGAGCGCAGGCAAAGTCAAAGCAGGGTTTTCTTAGGACACAGCCGATCTAAACAAGTCGCAAATTCGTCCGTCGCATTTGCGACGAGACATGGCCGTCTGTGGCTGGTATTCGATGTTTGGCAGTCATGTTCAGCTTGTTGAGAGCCTGGTGCGGACTTGGCCGTTGTGGCGGTGCGCGTGTTGGCCCCCACTCAACACCATCGTCGTCAGGGGTGCATAATAAAAGGTGAAGTCCATGTCAGTCGCGGGACCCAAAGATGCACTGGCATCTTCAAACCCGCAGGTGCTCCATTCCGGCGACGAGGAGACAAGGCTCGTTGGTGCCGGCCAGCCTGATCGTCCTCAGCATCACTGCTGTCACTCAAAGGCCTGCGATAGCTTCCCCTCTGCCATTCAAGACGCAAGTTTCAGCAGCTCTCCATGCCACGCTGCTTACTTTTTTTGGCTTTACTTTCTATTTAAGGTTTCTTGCCGTAGATGATTAGAATAGCTCTAGACCACGATAAACTCCCCCGTCTCACCCCCCCTAAAGTACGAACACGTCACCTCCCCGTCGCAGTGGAAGAACCCTATGCGCTGGTACCGATTGTCTGGCTCCCCCTTTGCACGCACAAGTATGATTCCTGCGACCATGGGCCTTTCTCGATACGTCCATTCAATAATCGGAAGACTGAAAACCTGACCTTCCCATCCGTGCGCCAAGGTGGTCACGCGCGCGGCCGTATCCAACGAGGCATCCTCCACCGTGGCGAGACCCGAGGTATCGAGATGTGATATCACGGGCCATTCGTCAGCGGTCTGTTCATCCATGACCACCCACGTCCTGTCGTTGTCGCCGCCGCGAATGACCGTGTTCTTGTCCTCGGAAGATCCCCTGATGTAGTTGAAATCACCATTTTCATCCGGGACGGTCAGAAACGCCTCCCTGATCTTAACCGGGAAGAGCCGACCTCTGATTTTTATGTGACCGCCTTTCAGATTCCCCGTGGGATTTGAAGCAGCTGCCCTAACGGGGTGGACATGAACAACCTGGCAGACATCGACTGTCCGGTCCCCGTCCGCCTCGTGAGTCAGGTGGTAGAAGTAGATAGGTCCTTCGACAGAAGCCCAGGACCACGAAGGCGCTCGGTACTGAGCCGGACGGAATATCTTGGGCGACGGCCCAACAGGGGTGGTGACCCAGCAGAGAGCTCGGGGAAGTTGAGATCGCCAGAAACCAGCTACATACCGGTCGTGCTTGAACAGGGGCTCAAAGTAGCTCGCGAGACCACCTATCGCAATCATCTTGTCCGAGAAGACGGTGAGCCCACACCTCGTGTACTTTTCCACCAGCTTGCACCAGAGCTCGTGGTACGCCATGGCCTGGGGACCGGCCTCCATCTCCTGCGGCGCCCTCACGCGGATCCTGTCCGGGACGCCGCTCGGCCAGGCCTCGCAGAAGAGGGCCTCGCGGCACTCCCACCAGAGCTGCGAGCTGCTGAGGCTCAGAGTGCGCGCGGCGACAAACGACTCCTGGAGGACCCAGGATCGGCGGCGCAGCGGGGAAGACTCGACCTGCTCGTTGTGGCTGTCCATGCTTGCGATGAGATGAGGCATGCTCGGGATGTCGTCCCAACTTGTTGAGAAGCGGGCATGCTGGATGATGAGGGGGTCGCGATGGAGGAAGCTTGCGTCGGAGTTCTCGGCTGCTGCGGCGGCTGCTATGGTGAGGAGCGCATTGTTGTACACGTCCCTCATGGTTGCTGCCTCGGCGCGCCAGTCATCCACGTCGTCCTGGATGATGCAGAGCGAGTCGATCCACATGTACCTGATGCCGAATCTAGAAGCCACGTCCAGTGCCTCCTTGTAGCTCTGAGGTAGATCTGTAATCTCAATGGTGGTTTGCAGGCGTGCCTTGTTGGATTTGAGAAGCTTGAGGGTTTTGGCGCGTCCCCAGCAGTGGGAAAAGGCAATATAGGGCCCCGATGGTTTCTTGATGCTGGATTCAATGACTCGCACCGTCTTGGGGTCAATCACCTCGACTACTCTCGTCGGCCAGAATGAGGGGTTGCGTGATTCTCGACACAGGGCGTGGTCCTGCTGACACTTGTCGAGCCAGCTCTTGGCCAGAGACCACATCCGTGGACTTGAAGTATCCGCTGGAGGCTCGTACTCGATATCTGGAGCTGAGACGGCTGCAGTCTAATTAAATACAAACGAGGCGGTTCTATCGAAAGGTCTCACCTGCAGCTGGTATCAGGGTAAAGGCCCACGCTGGAGGAAACTGGGGTCCCTCAGGCCCTTTGACTTCTGCACCAGACTTGGGCACTCGGACATTACCATTCTGATCAACATCCCGACACTCTCCTGGGACCTCGTCTGGATCGTAGTCCGTGTCGATGGCGGGATCGTCTCCGTCTCCGGACATGGCATCGATGATCAGCCGATACCACGGGGGACCATCCCCATGCTCCGGATCCTGCAGCGGCCAGAGATACCACTCTGCTTCTAGCATGTCCGTGGACTCGAGGTGTCCGAAACCAGGGCTCTTGGTCATGAGCTTGCACAGTCGGCATCCGTCGTCTGCGGCTGCGAGCATGTCCTTCTTGTGCTGGTGGTGGGGACGTGGTTCCCGTATGACCTGTTTGCCTGTGAATATGCCCTGGCATGTCTTGCACAGCTGGGCCTCCATCGAGAGGGTGGACTATCTGCTTCCACGGGGGTAGACGTGAGGGTTGGCTGATGCCTAATCCCCGCTCGGACGAGTTCGAGTGAGACAACTCCTGTCTGCTCCCTTAGTTAAGCTGCAAAGTGCGAATGGTAGTTGGGTCGGCGACGACCAGCAAATCCCAGTGTTATATATTCTTTTCGAGTCTGGGTCATCTGTGACGGCTGTAACTTGGCTCAGGACTTGGATTGGAATAGGTTAATGTAGATTTAAGATAGTATTTATAATTGCTATACCGGTAATCCATTTAGACGTGCCACACCCATAAAACCAGATTGCACTACCCTGCCCTCAAAGGATGCGCCTCCGTATTCAACACCCACCCCATCCGCCCGTCACTCCGCACCTGATACTCTGCCTCATCCGCAAACATCAGATACAAGTACTTTAGCGTCTCCGCCAGCCAGAAGCTCTACATCTTGTCGATCCTGTCCCCGTTCTTGGCCATGACATTATGCAGACCCGCGTACCCCCCTCACGCGCGTCATATCGTCCAGCGTCCGGAACGCCTCCCACGCCCGGCCCTGCCCCGTGGCGCGGTACGCGTAGTACGGATTCTCGACGATCTCGGGGCGGAGGATGAACTCCGGGTCCGTGGGCCAGTAGCCGCTGGACTCGTAGAAGTGTGCCCAGCGCTTGGACGGCGGGCGGTTGGCGTACTTCTTGGTGAGGGGCTGGCGGTGGTCCATCCAGCGGAACTCTTCGGGGCCGATGCCGGATGGGCCCTGGCGGTAGACTTCGTGGTAGGATCTGGCGAGGTCGAGGCCAAAGTTGATGAAGGTCTGCTTCTGGAGGAGGCCGCCGAGGATGAAGGAGCCTCCGCAGACGCTGGCCACTTTGCAGGTCAGAATAGAACTGAAATAGTTGAAGAGACTTATAGTGGCTGGACATGGGAACTGTAGTGTTGCCGCGAAACTCTCCTAGAAAGGTGAGATCCGTGCGTGTCGTCGGATGCGAAGCCAGATGCTCCATGGACGACTCTGCCGCCTGAACCCAGCTGTCCTTGTACTCTGCAAACTCCACGGGATCATACGCATACATCTTGATCAGGTACTCGTAGTAGCTGTCGGAACCACCTCCCCAACCAGCCTGGTAGTCGCCAAACTCGCCGCTGCCCAGCCGCACGTAGGTGCCCACCAGGCCGGGCAGCCGGAACCCGTCTGGCTTGGGGTGGATCAGATGCTGCTGGGCCCTCTGAGCGAGGGCGCCGTAGGTGGTGTTTCCCGTAAGGTCGCTCAGGCGGGTCCATTCCAGGACGAGGGTGCCGATGCATGTGATGGAGTTGTCTGGGTTGCCGACCTGGCGGGGCGTGGGGTTGAAGATGACCTCGTCGTCGGGCACCCCGCTGGGCGTGTTGAAGGCGATGCTGAGGTGGTCTGCGAGATCTGTGGCCTTTTCCAGCAGTGCAGTTATCAGATGATGATCCTTTACTAGGTTCTTGAATTGGCCGGATAAGAGGTCGTAGGCTGCGTGGTGAGAAATTGTTTGAGCAGTTGAGGGTATGGCATACCTGAGAGTAAACCCCCGAGATAGCGAATGGTCGATTCAAACACCGGGATGGCCTGATTGTCAACCGCAGTCACAGTAAGTCCGTCTTGGTGATCTTCTGAAGGCTCTTGACCACGATATCCCCTTCCCATGATGATGGCCGTGCTCAGTCCATCCACAGCCGTTGCACCCCACCCATTGCTGCCGGGTCTCAGTTGGGGCACATCACCTCTGAGAATGGACTCACCCTTCATAGGATTCATCCAGAGGACGCAGAGTGTCGTGCGGGAACGAGTTCTTCTCGTAGCTATCCCACGAGAACCGAAAGCCTCCTTGATGTCAGCTGCTCTCTGCGCGTCCCCTGGCGTCTTGACGAGCGTGTCCTGGATCGCTTTTCTGGGGTGGGACTGGAAGAGGTGGATGGCTAGCTTGACTGGGAAGAATGCGAACCCTAGCCAGAAGAGGGAGCGGACAGTGGACTTGCTCATGGTTGATGCTGAGATGTGAGAAACGGATGGGAAGAGATGTCGATGTTCAAGATTTAATGTCGCCCCTGAGACTAGAAAGAAGGCTGATCTTGACTTGCTAGTCTGGGTGGTGATTGTTAAAGCTGGTGCACCCCATACTCTCCTTCTCCAAGACTTATTTTCAGTGCCTTCCCTTACATTCCTTTAACCACGCTCGGCATCACGCGCTGGACTTCTGTCGGCGCGCTTCTCGGCACTGTCATGCTGCCGGCCAGCGCCTACCCGTGCCGTCCTCAATCCAGGACCACTACAACCGGGACGGCCACCTCTGCCTCGATGTCGACCGACAGCGCAACCGAGACCCTGTCATCTATCACTACCGGTGCCGCAACTACGAGGAAGAGTGTGCGAAAAGTTTGCCGGCATCAACAA